>BLSH010170555.1:454243-478912 GCA_018402905.1 Glandirana rugosa | reverse complement strand
GGGGGGGGGGGGAGGCTGCATCACAGGAGGGTTTTCATCTTAATGCATAGAATGCATTAAGGTGAAAAACCTTGAGGGGTTACAGCCCCTTTTAAGGTAGGATTAAAAAAAAAAAGAGTAGTGCATTATTGTTTTTGGGCCCTTTTACAAATACAAAGAACAAATAATGAACATGTGTGTGGTATCCCCATGCATATCATGAGTAGGATAATTTATTTGTTTTTTTTTTTAGTGGTGGTTCGAGGTAATGGCAAAAAATATACAGTTAAGTTTAAAAATTATGTTTTTTACTACGTTGGGCAAGGTTTCCTTTGATAATAAAAAATATAAAAGAATCAGGAGATATGCATTGACATTTAACACCAAATGAATTCCAATTTTCCAATATGTCCTGAAAAAAGCGAGGAATAATTCACCTGCATACACTAAGCAGTTGTGATGATGTGTAAAGTTTTACTAACACATGCCTACATTTCAAAACTTGGTTCCAGCATTAATATTTGTTTTTACCTTCAGGCATTAAGCACTTAAAGTACCTCTGTCTCTTTATGTCACTTATATCCAAAAGAAAGAAAAAATTGAATATACTTATGTTTCCAAGAGTCCTTGTCTTGAAACAATGTGGTTTCATTGTTCTCTGGCTGTTGCAAGTATTTGACCAATCAGATGGGTCCCCCTTTGACTTGTGAATCTTACCATCCATACCATGCCAGGGAGCAGCGTTACAAGGCACAGGCTGATAGGTAGTTAGCTGAAAGGTAAGTATATTCCCTCTCTCTTTTAGTTGGTGTGGTTTTAGCTGTAGATTGTATATCATTACTATTCCCCACCACCAAAAAAAAAACACATACGCGTATGTCATTTGATGTTTGCACCCATAGTAAAAGCCAAAAAAAACATAGTGTGCATTTTTTTTCCTACTCAAAACACAAATTTTTTTTCAATCTTACCTTAAACATACTAACCCTGATCTTTGACCCTGCCACTAATCTAGATCAAGATTTAATCTAGCTACTATATCTTTATTAATAAGTGTACACAGACTTTGATCTTAAGGCCTCATGCACACAGGATGTTTTAACAGCTATTGTTAGGGGCATCTGACTTTTTTTTAACTGCCTCTAAACGCTCCTCCATGTTAGCCTATGTGTCCATGCACAAATAAACTTTCAGAGGCGTTTAGGGGCAGTAGAAAGAAACGGCAGCCTATGCGTCCAGGAGCAGAGGCTGCTGAGCTGTTAAAAATAAAATATGCCAAAACATTCTGCTAAATGCTGCTAAACTCTGTAACAAGCGTCTAGCCACGTTTGGTGTTTTGGCATTAAAGGGAGTGTTTTTACTAAGCAAGTACCAAAAAAAGCAGAAAACCTCCCAAAAATGTGGCTAACAGCATGTTTTTGACGTTGCTTTTTCCTGACAGCAGCGCTGGTGTTTTTTGAATGTCCTGTGTGCATGAGTCCTTACTTTCTACTCCTTGGGCTAGCAAAGAAAGATACAATGTACCTTTTTCTCCATTCAGCAGCAGAGAGTATAAGGGTCCTTTCACACATGTGCACCGATCAGGTCCGCCTGTCAGTTTTTCAGGCGGACCTGAACGGACGCTCCATTTATCTATGGAGCCAGGAATGTCTGCGGTGATATGTCTGCTGACATCCGATCTGCTCCGCTCTGCTAAATCCAAACAGATGGAAACCCTATTTTCCATCCGACTGGCTGATAGGGTGAAAATGGACAGGTGGATCCATTTTCATCCAATCCCCCATAGAGGACAGCGGGGCTCTGACAGGTCTGTCCCGGCGCAGTGAGCAGAGACAGACCTGTCATCCGCTGGCTCAGCGGGGATCAACGGATCAATCCCTGCTGAGCATGCAGAGTCTGTCAAAATGGACAGGCATGTGTGAAAGAGCCCTAAGGGCGGGGTTTTACAATGTGATAACTGTGATAATCAATCATAGGCTATCGCAGCAATCATGGATTGGGAGCTGGTCCTCCTGGCTCCCGAACCTTAGTACAAGAGCAGGAGATGTTGGTGACTACTTGGTCTCTGTGCTAGGAGTGCACTTCCAGCACAAACACTGGCACACATACAGTGAGGAAAATAAGTATTTGAACACCCTGCTATTTTGCAAGTTCTCCCACTTAGAAATCATGGAGGGGTCTGAAATTGTCATCGTAGTTGCATGTCCACTGTGAGAGACATAATCTAAAAAAAAAAATCCAGAAATCACAATGTATGATTTTTAAACTATTTATTTGTATGATACAGCTCCAAATAAGTATTTGAACACCTGAGAAAGTCAATGTTAATATTTGGTACAGTAGCCTTTGTTTGCAATTACAGAGGTCAAACGTTTCCTGTAGTTTTTCACCAGGTTTGCACACACTGCAGGAGGGATTTTGGCCCACTCCTCCACACAGATCTTCTCTAGATCAGTCAGGTTTCTGGCCTGTCGCTGAGAAACGCAGAGTTTGAGCTCCCTCCAAAGATTCTCTATTGGGTTTAGGTCTGGAGACTGGCTAGGCCACGCCAGAACCTTGATATGCTTCTTACAGAGCCACTCCTTGGTTATCCTGGCTGTGTGCTTCGGGTCATTGTCATGTTGGAAGACCCAGCCTCGACCCATCTTCAATGCTCTAACTGAGGGAAGGAGGTTGTTCCCCAAAATCTCGCAATACATGGCCCCGGTCATCCTCTCCTTAATACAGTGCAGTCGCCCTGTCCCATGTGCAGAAAAACACCCCCAAAGAATGATGCTACCACCCCAATGCTTCACAGTAGGGATGGTGTTCTTGGGATGGTACTCACCATTCTTCTTCCTCCAAACACGTTTAGTGGAATTATGACCCAAAAGTTCTATTTTGGTCTCATCTGACCACATGACTTTCTCCCATGACTCCTCTGGATCATCCAAATGGTCATTGGCAAACTTAAGACGTGCCTGGACATGTGCTGGTTTAAGCAGGGGAACCTTCCATGCCATGCATGATTTCAAACCATGACGGCTTAGTGTATTACCAACAGTAACCTTGGAAATGGTGGTCCCAGCTCTTTTCAGGTCATTGACCAGCTCCTCCCGTGTAGTTCTGGGCTGATTTCTCACCTTCCTTAGGATCACTGAGACCCCACAAGGTGAGATCTTGCATGGAGCCCGAGTCCGAGGAAGATTGACAGTCATGTTTAGCTTCTTCCATTTTCTAATGATTGCTCCAACAGTGGACCTTTTTTCACCAAGCTGCATGGCAATTTCCCCGTAGCCCTTTCCAGCCTTGTGGAGGTGTACAATTTTGTCTCTAGTGTCTTTGGACAGCTCTTTGGTCTTGGCCATGTTAGTAGTTGGATTCCTACTGATTGTATGGGGTGGAGAGTTGTCTTTATGCAGCTAACGACCTCAAACAGGTGCATCTAATTTAGGATAATAAATGTAGTGGAGGTGGACATTTTAAAGGCAGACTAACAGGTCTTTGAGGGTCAGAATTCTAGCTGATAGACAGGTGTTCAAATACTTATCTGCAGCTGTATCATACAAATAAATAGTTTAAAAATCATATATTGTGATTTCTGGATTTTTTTAGATTATGTCTCTCACAGTGGACATGCACTTACGATGACAATTTCAGACCCCTCCATGATTTCTAAGTGGGAGAACTTGCAAAATAGCAGGGTGTTCAAATACTTATTTTCCTCACTGTATGTGTAGCATGTTGGAAGAGCGCCTACCTCCATGATGCCAGCAGCAAAAAGTTAAGATGCCTTTTAGTGTGAAGTTCTTATTTTTATGAGCTTGCTTTTAATTTTTTGTTTTTGTTTTAAATCTAGAGCTCAGCCACCAGAGGATGAGTACATTAGTGGTTACCATTATCCTACTGCTTGCTTAACCGCTTGCCGACCAGCCACCGTCATTTTACTGCGGCAGGTCGGCTCTCCTGCGCAAATCGCTGTAGCTGTACGGCGGCTCAAGCAGGCTCGATATCTGCCGGTGACACGTGATCGCCTAGTACAGAGTCAGAATGGGGATCTGCCTATGTAAACAAGGCGGATGCCTGTTATGACAGGGGACATGACAGAGATCTACTGTTCCCAGTGATTGGGAACAGTGATCTCTATCATGTCCCAGTGAGCCCACCCTCCCTACAGTTAGAACACACCCAGGGAACACAGTTAACCCCTTGATCACCCCCTAGTGTTTAACCCCTTCCCTGCCCGTGTCTTTTTTACGTTGATCAGTGTATATTTTTTTTTTAAATAACAGTTTTATTTAATGTCAGAGAGGTAACAAGCACATAGATACATTATAAACGTTTTCAAAAAGGAAAAAGGGGGGAGGGGGGTAACGGAGCTGTTGCTATGTGCCTCAAATGCATTCTATGCACAGTAATAATCATATAAATAACACAGAGAAATTAGTAACTCAGTTTCAGGTTATACAATGCCATTACTGGAGCATTATGGCAATTTTAAATCTTATACAAAATCTGACAATACAATGTAGATCACAAAGGATAAACAAGGTTTTATAGAAAGAGAAAGGAAGAGAGAAGAGAAGTAGGTAGAAGAAAGAGGAGTAAAGAGTCATCCTACCAGCAGCTTCACAAAGTCAAGGCGTATCCTCCTGGAGACACCACAGCTCCCAGACCTTATCGTGAGCCTCTAGTCTATTCTGTATTCTAGCAGTCATCCTCTCCATTAGTTCCACATCTTCACCTTAACATATAGGGCATCCAGGGTAGGTGGGGAACACTGTTTCCAGTTGAGGGCAACTAAGCAACGGGCAGCCGTAAGGATATGTCTAAGTAGTTTCTTATAGGGTTTGGCTATGTTCAGTGGTGAGAGGCCTAACAGAAAAAATGTGGGTGACATAGGGATAGGCACCTCAAAGAGACAGGTCAATAGTTGCTGTATTGAGTGCCAAAATGGCATTATTAAAGAACAACTCCAATATATATGGAGAAGGGTGCCTGTATCCCTACGGCAACACCAGCACCTATCAGATCTAGAGGGGTAGATGACATGAAGGGTCCAGGGTCAGGTAGATCACTGCATTTTTATAGCACTGATCAATGTAATAATTTTACTGGTTCCCAAAAAGTGTCATTTGAGGTTAGATTTGTCCGCCACAATGTCGCATTCCCGCTAAGAATCGCAGGTCATCGCCATTACTAGTAAAAACAATAAAAAAAAATAAAAGTCCCTAAATCTATCCCATAGTTTGTAAACGCGATAACCTTTGCGCAACCCAATAAGTATACGCCTATTGCGATTTTTTTTTTTACCAAAACTATGTAGAAGAATATACATCGGCCTAAACTGATGAATAAATTAGTTTTTTTATATTTTTGATTTAGATATTTATAGCTCTGTTTATAGCGCAAAAAATAAAAACTACAGACGTGATCGAATACCACCAAAAGAAAGCTCTATTTGTGGAAAAAAAAGGACGTCAATTTTGTTTGGGTGCAACATCTCATGACCGCGCAATTGTCATTCAAAGAGTGACAGCGATTAAAACTTAAGATTGGCCTGGGCAGGAGGGGGGTATAAGTGCCCAATAAGTGGTTCATAAGGCTCCATGCACACTGGACGTTAAAAAAAACGCTCTAGAAACTTCAGTAGCTTTGTAGTGAGTTTTTCAGCTTTTATCAGCATTTTTTTTTTATCGTTTTTGAGCGTTTTTAAGCTTTCAACATTTTTTGTGGTCAGAAGAACGACTCTTGAACACGATTTTAGGGCGTTCAGACAACAGCCCATAAACTCCACTGCTGATAAACGACAATAAACGTCCATGTGTGCATGGACACATAGGATAACATAGAGGGGCGTTTATGGGCTGTTAAAAAAAAAAACGCTCAAACGCCCAAAAACTATTGTTTATCAGCTTCAGTGTGCATGGAGCCTAAGGAGCAAATATTTAAAGGGGTTTGCAGAGAAGTATAGGGATCCCATTCTGTCCTTTCATGACCACTCTTCAAAACACCCATCATTTATTTGCCCTCTGAACATTGTTCCTGAATATAGGGAAGCTGGCACTCACCTCTCTTCTCATACAGCAACAATGAAGACCGCTTCACCTTTAGTTCTTCAGCTCTATAATTACAAAAAGTGGTAAGAAAGCAGGAAAGTTTCATTTTAAATTGAGATTATATCAGTCATAATCCCTGATTTATATCTGTTCAGGTAGAGCAGTATTTTTAGTTTTTTTATCAAACTTTTAAAAGGATCTTTTGATACTTGAAAAAGTTCTGTATTAAAGAAAATGTGGCAATAATAATAGTTTTGAGTTATGAATACTTTTTACATCAATACATATATAGCACTTGCTGTAAAAGGCCTAAATTTGGAGATTGCATAGGTTATTTATTATAACAATTAACATACAGGCTAGAATACATTAATGCAAAATGTTTTAAGTTGTTTTGCCCTTTCTGGGTAGATATATGTCGATAAAGCCTTTTGCAGTGCACTCTACCCCTGTAGACACCACTTTCCCTTTTCTTTATAACTATTCCAGTGATTTTCTCTGGCCATAGTATGTTTTTGCACTAAACACTCAGATCACCCATGCTGTGTAGATACATTTTTCCGATTTGCAGTTATATGCCTTGTACTTTTAATTTTTCATTCCTAACCTTATGATGAAACAAAGGTTGTCACTGCTTTTGTTTAATCTTGTTCTAAGTTTGCCAAAAAGTACAGTGACTTTGGATTACACTTAGTGACTGTAAACTGTTTGCAAGTTCCATACAATGTTATTAAAGCTGGATTTGTTTACCAAGTTGAGTCTTTGTTCTGTGTTATCGCATCTCTACATTGATCCCTCTACCCCCTTACCTTACTTCCCATCTGGAACCACAGAGCATCCATTGGACCAAAAATATGGTCAGACCATTCTCCGGTGTTCTTCTCTAGCCTCCTACCCAACATATCTATACCGCATCTCACCTGGAGGCCTAACATATCACTCTTACAAGACCATTTAGTTGTAATCCTGTTGACCACTGCCTTCCTAGTTGATTACACCAACAACCCCACACCCTCGTCTGTGAAGTGGGAAGCCCTTAAGCGTGTCTTGTGGGTTATATATATATATCCCTTGTTTGCAGAAATCCAGTCCCTTGAATGGACTCTCAAACACAGGAGGCCTTAATGTGGCAACACTATGAAGCATTACCAACTTGTAGAGGAGTTTGGACCTTACCCATCAGGTGCTATCTGTGGCTAGTATAGAAGAGGGTGGAGATATAGCATAACATGAGCCAGGGGTAAGTAGCTGGGTTGCAGTGGGAATCAAGGGTAGAGTGAAACGTTCTAGAGAAGATAGTCCTGAGTTGATATGCCCAGTTGCATGATATTGGGGATATCCATTCAGGGATAACATTACTATGGCAGAATACCCTCTCTAGCTCTCAGGGGAATCACTGCTTCAGTATAAATGGGATGAGGTGCATAGGCAAGGATAGACTGATGCTGGTGGAAGGGGACTCAATTAGTAGAGGTCGAGGTCTATGTCTGCATGTCAAAAGCAACCTGAAAGTGAACGTGAGTGATGACATCACTAACGAGGGCATTATAAGTACATATTCTTTATGGCTGGAGCTACATATGAAAAACCAATTGTAAATTACTTATGGGTGTATGCTTCCAGCCGCCTAACATAAAGGATGAGAAGGAGATTCAGCAACCCTTGAAATGGCTGGGAAACGGGGCTATGTTATTATGAGAGACTTCAATTAACCTGATATCGCCTGGACTAATGGAACTGCACACTCAACTAAGGCTTGTCATTTCTTGAACTTATTGCAGGACAAATTATTGGGTCAAATGGTGAAAACACCAACTAGAAAAACTGCTCTGCTGGATCGAATAATTTCAAACCGCACAGAGCTGATTACAGATGTGGAAATTAGGGACAACTTGGTAACAATGTTCATAGGGTAATTAAGTTTGTCGTAAATGAGGAAGGAGAGGCGCGTTGGTATGACAAGAACTCTAAATTTAAAAAAGGCTAACTTCAGTAAGCTTTGTCCCTTACTATATGTGTAGCGCCCCCATAGTGATAGGTGCGTTTTTGTAGTGAATTTTGATAGGCCTGACTAAATTTTACCTCTTCTAACAGTAAGTGCAGGCCTGATTGTTTTGATCTGGGCTGGGGAGTGGCTCAGGGAGGGCTAGAGATTGCAGGAAGGAACACCCCTTCAATACTCCTCCCTTTTTGAGCTGGAAAGCTCTGGAATAGGGGATGGATGAGGAGGTGTCACTTTCTGATGTATGGCAAGGAGCCCTGACCAATCCACAGTCTGAATTGGCAGGGGCAGGCCTCCTTAAATACAGTGATCTGCTACCAGGGAGGAAGAGAGTGTCGGGTGCAAGAGGGAGATGTAGCAGAGGTGCTGTGGAAGCCTCAACCGAGAAGGGAGCCCCCAGTCTGGTGAAGGGGGGTGACCTTGAGTATGACATTATGTAGATAAGCTTAATATTAAAATAAATGGGGTAAAGTGCACAATAATATAAATCCAATAATTATATCAATATACACCAATCAGCTATAACATTATGGTCTCTGACAGGTAAAGTGAATAACATTGATTATCTCTTGGCAATGGCACCTGAAAGTGGGTGGGATATATTACTTAGCTAGACAACATGTTGTTCCTGAGGGCCGGTTCACACTGTGCGATGCAAATTCAGCCACAGATTTTATGGCTCAATTTGCGTCGTATTCGGACCAAAATCATGCAGGACCTTATTTTTGGTCCGGACCAGAATCAGATCGCAGGGGTGTTCACACTAATGCGATCGGATTCCTGTCCAAATTGACAGTTCGCTCTGTGATATGCGAACCGGTCTGGAGTGTCATTAACTTTCTACTGACACCCGCACCGGTTCGCATATGGCAGTGTGAACTGCCTGCGGGGTGACATGTGATGCGGGAAGCCGTACTTGATTTGCACGGGTTCTCGCATCGCAGCAGTGTGAACCGGCCCTCAAGTTGATGTAGTGAAAGCAGAAAAAATGGACAAGCAACTTTTTACCTAGGCCAATTTGCAATGGCTAGATGACTGGTTCAGAGCAACTCCAAAACTGCAGTTCTTGGGGAATGTTCCCAATCTGCGGTGCACAGGACCAACCAAAAGTAGTCCAAGGAAGGAAAACCGACGAACCAGAAACAGGGTCATGGGCAGCCAAGACTCATTGATGCACATGGGGAGCGAAGGCTGGCCTATGTATTCCAATCCAACAAAGAGCTTCTGTAGCTCACATTGCTGAAAAAGTTAATGCTGGTTCTGATAGAAAGGTGTCAGAATAAACAACACATCTCAGTTTGTTGTGTTTTGGGCTGCATAGACTGGTAAGGGTGCCCATGCTGACCCGTGTCTACAGCCAAATGTGCTTACAATGGGCATGCGCGCATCAGAACTGGACCACGGAGAAACTTACAGGACTTATAGGATCTGCTAATGACGGCTTGATGCCAGAAACCACAGTATACCTTCAGTCCATACCTTGATGGGTTATGGTGGGTGGTCATAATGTTATGGCCGATTGATGTATAATCACAATATACAGTATATATTACATTATATAACACTATATAAGCACGTGTTCATAATTAGACATCCACAGATTGCTTTATTACACACTTGTTGGTAAAAGGTGTGCTATATTAGTGTAGTAAATAGATTAGCTTAGATGTTCCCAGTCAGTTTTTTTTTTGTTTTTTTAATTTGCAAACCTGGACTGTAAATGTATGCTGAAAGCAAGCGAGGAAATTCACCTCCAGCACACTTTTCTTAAAATATCATTTATCTAAACCCAAAACCAAACATTTTATATATTGCAATTTACCAATCCTTAGAGGTGGCGCATTTGTTTTCCTTTTCTTAATATGCATTTAATATGAGTTTAAAGATGTATTTGACTGTATATGGTGTAAATAAGCCCTTAAAAAGGACAGACTTACTGGCAGGATCAACATGTGGAAAAGGAAAGAAAAAGCCTAAAAACTGTTATATGAAATAACATAATATAATATATTATTATACAGGTCCAAAACTAAACATGACGGCTACCAACACCTCTTTTTTTTTAATTACCTTTATTTTCTACAATAATGCAGTGCACCCATCCCCCTTCCTTAAACTGTACAATCATTTGTCACATAAGACTAAAAATAGATCAGATGAGAGGTGAAAATAACGGCTGGCCGGTCAGTTTTTTTTTATAATTTTCAAATCTGGGCATTCAGTGTCAGTTGGAGACTGCAAGCTACAGGCAGCAATCCCTACCAACAAGTATGTAATATAATGGCCTTTCATAGCAATCCATGCAATTTGTATCCAATCAGATAGGCCCTTATATTACATACTTGTTGGTATTTGTGATGTCACACCGGCCAGAGCAGTTAGGAAGGAGTGCAGCCGGTTTTCCCCAGAACAGTATTGTCAGTTGTTGAGTGCAGACGTTCTGTGCGGTTGCTCTGTTCATTACTGATCTTTTGCGTTCCATTTACAATGGAAAGCCTTTACAAATATTTGATAGTCATCTTTTTTCTTCTGGCTGCATCAGTGCAGTCATCAACGGCAAGACCAGGTAAGTATTTTTTTTTTTTTTTTTAGCTTATTCAATATTATTCTATTAGTGTACTGCACAGTTCAGAATAAATGTGAAATGAATGCTGTCCAGTCATTTTTTTTTCAAACCTGGACTATAAATGTGACAGTTGGGAACTGACCAATAATAAAGGGAGGTCTGAGAGTAAAAATCATCCCCGTCATATTAATGTACCCCCTTAAACTGTACAATCATTTGTCACATCAGACTACAAATAGATCAGATGAGAGGTGAAAATAACGGCTGGCCGGTCAGTTTTTTTTATAATTTTCAAATCTGGGCATTCAGTGTCAGTTGGAGACTGCAAGCTACAGGCAGCAATCCCTACCAACAAGTATGTAATATAATGGCCTTTCATAACAATCCATGCAATTTGTATCCAATCAGATAGGCCCGTTCTGACGTTCTGTGCGGCTGCTCTGTTCATTACTGATCTTTTGCAATCCATTTACAATGGGAAGCCTTTACAAATATTTGATAATCACCTTTTTTCTTATGGTTGCATCAGTGCAGCCATCAATGGCAAGACCGAGTAAGTCATTTTTAAAATGAATACACTAATATTGGAATCAAATTGGAATAAATCCTTTAGCTTACAGGTGATAGGAAGTGATGTCCATATTGTATATCATATGATAGATGCATACTCCCTGGGCTCTAGTTATACAGTTAGAAAAGTGTGTAAAACTTGGGTGATATCTGAATGAACCTCTTGGTTGAAAACATTGATAAATAGACCCCAGTTTTGTAATTGTTCATACACGCAGTATTTTTATTCTGCAGTTTCAGCGCGTTACATACAAAAAAAAATCCTTTACAATGTAAACAAGTGCCGTTCTGTTCTCTGTTGTTACACAAATTATATTATAAATACTCAAAATGCATTAGTAATTCAACCCCCAAGAATCGCCTGTGAATCGCACAGACATGCGCACCACATTCCTATGCAATTCACATATGATTCAGTGCAGTGCGATTTGAGCCCGTTCATTAAACAAGCTCACATTGCACCGCCTTGCGCCAAAGTAGTGCATGGAACCGGATCACGTGGTAGTTTTATACCTTGTAATCCAGTGCAGGCAAACACTGTTTTTGGGGTGTCATTATCATTGCAGCGACACCAGCTGCAGATCACAAGGGCAGTGCGGTTTGAGCGCAGTGTAGGAATTCCTGCACCGCACTTTAGTGTGAACCGGGGTTTATGCTTTGAAAAGTGATGTTGTTGGATGAATTCCAACTTACTGAAACTGATGTCAATGTTATCCTAATTATGCTATATCAGTCTATAGAAACCGTTTCTTTAAAGTGCTAATGTGAAAGGTATCGGATAGATAGTAAGCCTCTGTGTTCCTTTGGTCCAATAAACAAACTGCCCTACTAAAAGGGGGGTCTCTGGGGTAATATTCCATTACTTCATTTATAAACACATTTATATATTATATTCAGATATAAAAGCAGCTGAAGTTATATATAAATGTTATCTGTTTCTTTACAATTTGGCCCACCCTTTCTTATTTGCTGATCTTTCCTGTTGGTCCCTTATTGAGATAGACGGAACCACTGACCAATAACGGGGTTCAGTTAGATTTACTAAAATATATTTGTTTTTATCATTTTTTTTAGGGTTGTAATTAAAAAAGACAATCATTTGCTGTACTAACGCTGTTTATCTTCTGTTTATAGTTGAATACCTGAGGTCTGAACAATCTACACTAGCAGGTGTAGTGGAGACACCAAGAAATGGTAAGGAATACAAATTCTGACCATCATACACATTACACTTAGGCCAGCCATACACAAAGCAAATTTCTATTCTGCAACCATGGATGGCAGGGAAGAAAACCGCTCGATTTCCCCATCAACACAGACAGCGTTGACAGGGGAATCCCTCTCATGTCATTGGGGGGGGGGGAGGGGGGAGGGCTGGGCATTGCTGATGGGAAATCACAGTGATTATTTCTAGCCCCTATGACAGCCACTAGCAATAATTGCATGAAAACTCTGGCAGGCTGGTTGTACATTCAGCCCGCGCATACATGGTTTGAATCTCAGCTGGCCCTGCTCGACGGGATATTTCCTGTGAATGGCTTCAACTACATGTACCGTCAGCCTTTGCGGCTGGCAGCCTGGAGTTCTGAATGGACTGCGAGCTCGCTGATTAGAGGTCTTATAATTCATTCACAAGCCCTACAGATTGTAAACAACCAACTCATGTGAAGGTATGAAAGCTGCAGGGCTTGTCTGCAGGAGTCTGGCATTGCACCACTGATCACATGTGCAATGGTTTACAGGCTTCTTATATGAAAAATAATAAATGCTCAATTATCTTTTCCTGAAAAATTATGTGCATTTATTATTTTTTTTCATAAAAGGTGAACTCATCCTTTAAGCAGAGAGAATTCCATAGGGCAAAGCAGGCCCCACGCTGCATTCTGCATTTTACAAACAGGCCATAAAATGTGGACTGCAATGTGCATACTTCAGTGTAGTAGAGGTCAATATCCACTCTCCAATTTAAATTGGTCCTTTTCTGTATGTAACGTCAAAACCTTCTTGTGGAGTAGAGAAAAATAGGAACCTCTGTCAGATTTTTATTTCTGCCTGTGTCCACATTATGGAGATTTATTTTCTCTCTTTGTCCTGATGACTGTTGCCCATTTTCCATTGTCACGGAATAGGTATAGAGGGGAAATCTTCCAAAAGGAACACTTCTGTTCCTGTGGCAACTCTTAGAATGGAGTTTCTCTAACTTCCTGTTGTGCGTTTAGGAAAGGGAGTAATGGGAAATCTCTTAAATGGGACACAGATTGAAAAGCTCAGAGAGGGTTACAAAATGTTAAAAAAGTTGGGTTTAGATATATTTTCTAGTGCCTTTTATAAAATACCCAGAAAGATACATTTTTCGGGGTCCCGAATTCTGTACTAATCACCAATATAATTATTCTGGATGAAAATTCCCTTTATAGGGAGGAAAGAGCTCTAGTTTTCCCATGTAAAACATTTTTTCTTTCATTGTATAATCATCTCATTAACTGCTTTATTTATACTAAATTGATCATTTTAATCACAATTACCTCTTTTTGTCATGTACAGATTATATCAGCATTGAGGATCTGATCCGGGGGGCCATAAAAGGAGCTCATTCTGGCCAGGATCAGCCAATGACGGAGAAGAATGTGGCAAACGATATGAATAGTATTGAGGATCTGATCAAGGAAAGCGCCACATTAGCTGATTCTGCTATGAATCAGCCAGTGCCATCCATCGAGGATGTGGCACATGGTAAGTATAGTATTTCAAACACAAGAAATAATATTCCCTTTATAGGGAGGAAACTGTTCCAATTATACTAAATGAATGATTTTAATTTAAATTCCCTTTTTTTGTCATGTAAAGATTACATCAGCATCGAGGATCTGATCCGGGAGGCCAGAAAAGCAGCTGATTCTGGCAAGGATCATCCAGTGATGGAGAAGAACGTGGCCAACAGGAGGTATAATATGAAGAATCTGATCCAGGAAAGCATCACTGAAGCTTATTTTGCCAAGGATCAGCCAGTGCCATCCAACGAGAAGGATGTTGCACATGGTAAGTATAGTATTTCAAGTGCAAGAAATACGCATTCTTAATATTCCCTTTATAGGGAGGAAACTGTTCCAGTTCTCCCTGTAAAGTGTTTTTTCTTGCATTGTCTGAAATCATCTTATTTGCTGCTTCACTTAGACTAAATGAATGGTTTTAATCGCAATTTCCTTTCTTTGCGGTGTACAGATTACATCAGCATTGAGGATCTGATCAAGGAGGCCAGAAAAGCAGTTGATTCTGGCGAGGATCAGCCAGTAATGGAGAAGAACGTGGCCAACAGGAGGTATAATATGAAGAATCTGATCCAGGAAAGTGTTACTGAAGCATATCTTGCTAAGGATCAGCCAGTGCCATCCATCGAGGATGTGGCACATGGTAAGTATAGTATTTCAAATGCAAGAAATACGCATTCTTAATATTCCCTTTATAGGGAGGAAACTGTTCCACTTATACTAAATGAATGATTTTAATTGAAATGTCCTTTTTTTGTCATGTACAGATTACATCAGCATCGAAGATCTGATCCGAGGGGCCAGAAAAGCAGCTGATTCTGGCGAGGATCAGCCAGTGAATATGAAGAAACTGGCCAACGGTGAGAATAAGGATCAGCCAGTGCCATCCATCGAGGATGTTGCACATGGTAAGTATAGTATTTCAAACACAAGAAATAATATTCCCTTCATAGGGAGGAAACTGTTCCAATTATACTAAATGAATGATTTTAATTTAAATTTCCTTTTTTTGTCATGTAAAGATTACATCAGCATCGAGGATCTGATCCGGGAGGCCAGAAAAGCAGCTGATTCTGGCAAGGATCATCCAGTGATGGAGAAGAACGTGGCCAACAGGAGGTATAATATGAAGAATCTGATCCAGGAAAGCATCACTGAAGCTTATTTTGCCAAGGATCAGCCAGTGCCATCCAACGAGAAGGCTGTTGCACATGGTAAGTATAGTATTTCAAGTGCAAGAAATACGCATTCTTAATATTCCCTTTATAGGGAGGAAACTGTTCCAGTTCTCCCTGTAAAGTGTTTTTTCTTGCATTGTCTGAAATCATCTTATTTGCTGCTTCACTTAGACTAAATGAATGGTTTTAATCGCAATTTCCTTTCTTTGCGGTGTACAGATTACATCAGCATTGAGGATCTGATCAAGGAGGCCAGAAAAGCAGTTGATTCTGGCGAGGATCAGCCAGTAATGGAGAAGAACGTGGCCAACAGGAGGTATAATATGAAGAATCTGATCCAGGAAAGTGTTACTGAAGCATATCTTACTAAGGATCAGCCAGTGCCATCCATCGAGGATGTGGCACATGGTAAGTATAGTATTTCAAATGCAAGAAATACGCATTCTTAATATTCCCTTTATAGGGAGGAAACTGTTCCACTTATACTAAATGAATGATTTTAATTGAAATGTCCTTTTTTTGTCATGTACAGATTACATCAGCATCGAAGATCTGATCCGAGGGGCCAGAAAAGCAGCTGATTCTGGCGAGGATCAGCCAGTGAATATGAAGAAACTGGCCAACGGTGAGAATAAGGATCAGCCAGTGCCATCCATCGAGGATGTTGCACATGGTAAGTATAGTATTTCAAATACAAGAAATACTCATTCTTAACCACTTGTTTACTGGGCTCTTAAACTCCCCTCCTGCCCAGACCAATTTTCAGCTTTCGGCGCTGTCGCATTTTGAATGACAATTGCGCGGTCGTGCGACGTTGTACCCAAACAACATTTTTATCATTTTTTTCCCCACAAATTGAGCTTTTTTTGGTGGTATTTGATCACCTCTGCATTTTTTATTTTTTGTGCTATAAACAAACAAAGAGCGACGATTTTGATATAAGAACAATATTTTTTACTTTTTGCTATAATAAATATTCAAAAAAATATTTTAAAAAAGAAAATTATTCATCAGTTGTGGCCGATATATATTCTTCTGCATATTTTTAGTAAAAAAAAATCGCAATCAGCGTATATTGATTGGTTTGCACAAAAGTTATTGTGTCTACAAACTATGGGAATTGATTTATGGCGGTTTTTTTTTTACTAGTAATGGCGGCGATCTGCAATTTTTATTGGACTGCGATATTGGGGCAGACATGTTGGACATTTTTGACACTTTTTTGGGACCAATGACATTTATACAGCGATCAGAAATTTAAATGTCCACTGATTACTGTATAAATGTCAATGGCAGTTAAGGGGTTAACACTAAGGGGGCAGTGAAGGGGTTAACTATGTTCCCTGCATGTGTTCTAACTGTGTGGGGGCAGGGCTGGTCACTGGGATCAGTGAGATCTGTTATGTCCCCTGTCACAGAACGAAGAACCGCCGTGTTTACATCGGCGGTTCCCCGTTCTGCAGCTGTTACAGGTGATGGGCGGGTCTCGGGTGGACGTCGAGTCCGCCCGACCCACGGGCAAAAGTGCGCCGCCACAGGCTGTGAGTGCGCGCAAAGCGGCTTCACTTAGACTAAATGAATGGTTTTAATCGCAATTTCCTTTTTTTTATCATGTACAGATTACATCAGCATTGAGGATCTGATCCGGGAGGCCAGAAAAGCAGCTGATTCTGCTACGGATCAGCCAGTGAATATGAAGAACGTGACCAACGGTGGCAATAGCATTGAGCTTCTGATCCAGGAAAGCACCACAGAAGCTTATTCTGCTACGGATCAGCCAGTGAATATGAAGAACGTGGCCAACGGTGGCAATACCATTGAGGTTCTGATCCAGGAAAGAACCACAGAAGCTTATTCTGCTACGGATCAGCCAGTGAATATGAAGAACGTGGCCAACGGTGGCAATACCATTGAGGTTCTGATCCAGGAAAGCACCACAGAAGCTTATTCTGCTACGGATCAGCCAGTGAATATGAAGAACGTGACCAACGGTGGCAATAGCACTGAGGTTCTGATCCAGGAAAGCACCACAGAAGCTTATTCTGCTACGGATCAGCCAGTGAATATGAAGAACGTGGCCAACGGTGGCAATACCATTGAGGTTCTGATCCAGGAAAGCACCACAGAAGCTTATTCTGCTACGGATCAGCCAGTGAATATGAAGAACGTGACCAACGGTGGCAATAGCACTGAGGTTCTGATCCAGGAAAGCACCACAGAAGCTTATTCTGCTACGGATCAGCCAGTGAATATGAAGAACGTGGCCAACGGTGGCAATACCATTGAGGTTCTGATCCAGGAAAGCACCACAGAAGCTTATTCTGCTACGGATCAGCCAGTGAATATGAAGAACGTGGCCAACGGTGGCAATAGCATTGGGGTTCTGATCCAGGAAAGCACCACAGAAGCTTATTCTGCTACGGATAAGCCAGTGCCCTCCACCGGGAAGGCTGTGGCAAATGGTAAGTATAGTATTTCAAGAAATACACATTATTAAAATTCCATTCATAGGTAGAAAACTGTTCCAGAAAGTGAAAGCTAAGCACTACAAAGTAAAAAGAATTCCTGTGTGGGTAAACATGGCCCTCACACAGGTGTAACATTGTAGTATGCCCATGTGAACAAGGCCTAACGCTCTTTTTTCAGGGTTACGTTAACATAAATCCCCATCTTCCCATGATGTGTCAGGCCTATTTATAATGTACCATATTTCTGTATTAGAGCAGGGACAGCACAGCAGTTACTAGGGCAGAAATGTCACATATACCAGATATACATCAGATATTTACTAGATAATAAAGAAATCCCCACCTGCTTAATATTTATCTTAGGTACGAAAAGAAATGGACTATGTTTGTTTTTCTAATGTTTAATTTATGTCTTTTAGATTTACCAACAACAACAAAGCCGGTACCACTACAGCTCTGGAAGCAGCGATTCTTTTGGAAGAAAGGTAAAGGCATAGTAATAATTAACCATCATCCCTAAATACCTAGGTGTATCACACTGGAGAACATAGAAGATGTTAATAATAGTAGATTTGGACAGATGACTGTAAAATAAGGGCTCTTTCACACCAGCGGATCGTTCGGGTCCGCCTGTCAGTTTTTCAGGCGGATCCGAATGGACGCTCCATTGTCCTCTATGGAGCGACGGATGTCAGCGGGGACATATCCGCTGACATCCAATCCGCTTCGATCGGCCAAATACAGATCCTCCATAGAGGAGAATGAAGCTGTGACAGGTCAGTCTCTGCACAGAGTACAGAGGCGGTCCTGTCATCCGCCGGCTCAGTGGGGATCAACGGATGGATCCCCACTGAGCAGCGGAGCCCGTCAAAACGGGCGAAAGGGGCCTAAATGGAAACTGCTTTGGATATAGTAGTAGGGGTTAAAACCCCTGCCACTTTCTTTTTTGTTGTCTGTCTCCCATTGGCAACATTTCAGAAAGTGAAAGGAATTCTCTATGAAGTAAAGAGAATTTGCCTCTAAAACAGTTGTCACCAGAACAGATATCCCCAATTTTGAAGATTTACTATCACCTCTAGTTCTGGTGACAGCTTTAAAATTTTAGATTTCCCATCACCTTCTTTCTTGGCAAAAGTGGTCACTATTACAACCATAAAAGTTGAATCTCCCCAGGGGAAGCACAGACATTAATAAGAACCTCAAAGAACTTCTTATCTTTGCCTACTCCATCCAAAGCTAAGAAAAAAAACAGTTTTAGCTATATGCATGCTTCAAAGAGACATTACACCTTCTCAAAGCAGGGCAATCATATGATATAAGGGTTTGTTTGCCTTCCTTTGGATCAACTGTAGGTTTAGATTTCTTTGTATGCAGAATGTATTGATCCTCCATCACAGACAGCACTGAAATCAGCTGTGTTTGCAACCTGGGGGAGTATAAAGCCCCGTACACATGGTTCGACGATCGCACGTACGATCGCGTCAAATCGTATGTCGGCTGTTGTATGCAGCATACTGACTGCACTACACGATCGTACGTCCGGGGAAAGAATGTTCAGGTGATTGTAATTAGCATCCGGCCATTCCTGACTTTGGGCATGCGTGTTTTGCACAATACAACTTTGTTGTACCAACTTCTCTGTACACACGATACAACGGTCGCATGAGAGCTTGTTGGTACGATCAAGTTTTCTAGTCTGCTCATACAACTCCCTTGTACGACCGTCGTATGTTCGACCGTTCAAATCGCGCATACGAACGATTGATATCGCATACAACGGTCGTGAGTACGACCTGTTGTATGCGATCGTCGAACTGTGTGTATGGGGCTTTAGGGATGACAAGGCAGTGCAGACAAGATGAATATAGAGGGGTCTGTGTGCCCTTTCCAGAGACCCTGTCACTTTGTCCTGCGGGAAGGTGACGGTGCCTCTTTAACATTTCATTACATTATAAAACTTACATACATTTTGTGCCAAAGTGCATGTATTTACTATGTCAAGGCTCATTAAGGCCTGCTGTGTTGAGAAGTTCATTTAAAATCAAAAGGCTATAAGGCACCTCAATGCATAAAAATGTAGGTCCTGCTATATTATCTTGCAGACCAACGCAATACAATGCGCTTTGGTGTGCTGCAGCATAGATGTGTTGTAGACTTACGTTGCTGGGTCATTTAAAATGAATAAATGAATGCCACTGCAACACATCAACGTGCAATTGGTGTTCTGCTATGCTGCAGGACCCCAATGCTGGTAATGAAAATGAGCTCATAACACAAGTATCAAGTGAAGTGAGATTCACACATGTACACTTCAAATATACAACCATGTTTCATATAACAATAGAATGGTTGTGCATTGATTGGATGATTAAACTGAACATTTGTGGACTTTGTTTCAGTACAGTATACTTTAGTAACCTAGGCCCATAACTTCCTAGGAAATAACATAATCCTCAAGTTATAAGGAAATATATGCTCAAAATATAGGACAGTACTGACAAAATTAAAACTGTGAAAACTTTGACAATGCCGTTTACCCATCATTGTTCTCCTTTTTTTTTTTTTACAGACAAGAACAGGCCAACAATACCGCCTCCAACACCGCCTCCAACAACAACCCAGGCCCTAAAAACATCAATTCTCAAAGATTTGAGACACTGGGTTGGGAATGGTAAGTTTTAAAGTACTCCCTTTACATAATGCACATCAGGTATTCTCCCAGCCACATACATTCACTACAAGCTGCTTATTTGCATAACATATTTAAAGAGGAAGTAAACCCCATTTTTTCTTTTTTTTTTAAATATTATCAACTAACAATGAATGATAATGCGTTAAACCACTTCAAAATCCGCTTTTAAAATACCTTTTTTAGTTAAATAAATTATAGCTTCTTCCGGGTCTCTGCAGCTCCATCTTTACTCTTGCTGTATGTTTCTTCTGCGGAGGTCATTTTCGCCCTTCCTATGTTCCCCCAACATAAATCCTGCGCATGCGCGGTCGCGTGTTATCCAAACCTCTATCTCGATCGCCTTTACTACAGCAACCAAGATAAGCTGTTCATTGCTGACGTCGCACAGAGGAGAATTGGGAAGCAGAGAACGGCGGCACAGCACACTATCGCAAGTCTTCAGTGCTGTGCTGTCTACATGGGAAACTGATCCCGGCATGCTGAGCATACAGAAATGGCACACATAGCGTGCCGTTTCTGTAAGGAAGGAATGCGAAGGCGCCAATGACATCATTAATTCTTTCAGAACGGATTGTGAATATACTGTAACTGAGTACAATGTCACAAGCACCAATTAGTAGGATTTAATTTGACGTTTAATCCATGTCCCCTTAGTCTGCTTGTCTTCAGCAAACTGTTTGCGGGCATTCTTATGCATCATCTTTAGAAGAGGCTTCCTTCTGGGACAACAGACCAATTTGATGCAGTGTGCAGCATATGGTCTGAGCACTGACAGGCTGACCCCCCACCCCTTCAACCTCTGCACCAATGCAGGCAGTGCTCTTACGTCTATTTCCCAAAGACAGCCTCTGGATATGATGCTGAGCACATGCACTCAACTGCTTTGGTCAGTCATGGTGAGGCGATGTTCTGAGTGGAACCTGTCCTGTTAAACCGCTGTATGGTCTTGGTCACCATGCTGCAGCTCAGTTTCAGGGACTTGACAATCTTCTTATAGCCTAGGCCATCTTTATGTAGAGCAACAATTCTTTTTTTAAGATTCTCAGAGAGTTCTTTGCCATGAGGTGTCATGTTGAACTTCCAGTGACCAGTATGAGAGAGTGAGAGCCATAACACCAATTTTAACACACCTGCTCGTCATTGACACCTGAGACCTTGTAACACTAATGAGTCACATGACACCAGGGAGGGAACATGGCTAATTGGGCCCAATTTGGACATTTTCACTTAGGGGTGTACTCACTGTTGCCAGCGGTTTTGACATTAATGGCTGTGTGCTGAGTTATTTTGAGGCGACAACAAATTTACACTGTTGTACAAGCTGTACACTGACTACTTTACATTGTAGCAAAGTGTCATTTCTTCAGTGTTGTCACATTAAAAGATAGAATGAAATATTTACAAAAAATGTTAGGGGTGTACTCACTTTTGTGAGATACTGTATACTCATCCTCCCCCTCCCCAGATAGAAGTCTGTATGTGTGTGTGTGTGTATATATATATATATATATAAATATATATACACACACCTATCTGTCTATCTATCTATATAATACAGTATATATAGTTACATTTTGAGAAATTCTAGTCCCCACTTTATTTGAATTTTGGTGTTACATTCTGTTTTAATCACACATTTAATTACATTGCAGCAAAATTACATTTTTACAATTCAAAGAAAAAAAAAAGATGACATATATACCCATAAATTACCCATCCTGTGGTAAAGGACTGGAACCCCTGGTCAGGCATTTACTGCTATCCAGAACTCCTTTCGAGAGATTTCCCATCACTTCCTGTCCTGCTGACAACATTTTATTAAACAGGAAGTGAAGGGAAATCTCCAACAGCAACACAGGCTGAAATAAAAAATAACTTCTTTTTTGGGGGGGGGGCGGTATAAATGTTTTAATTTCTAAAATGTAGATCAATAAGTCCCATGTTTGCTAATCATTTCTTATTACTTTATATTTACAGGTGATTATGCAGGTTACCAGAATGAGAAGAATAACGATCATTCTGACGGGAAGAATAAAGTTCCGTTGGACAGAAAGAATAAAGTTCAGTCGGATGGAACAAATGACGTTCAGTCAGACGGGACGAACATTAACCAAAGGAAATCTCGATCACAACCAAACAGTAAGTAAATTGTTGTCACTTTCAAGGAAGACTCATGGCTCAAGACGTTCTGAAGGCCCCAAAAGGCACCAATGTGCAATGTGATCCTTCCAAAGCAATCATTCATAATTGATAATGTTAATTATTAAATAATTATGGTTGTTATTATATTATTATTATTATTGAAATAATAATTCAGATCTGTCATTATTACACCGTCTTTGGACGGCTGATGCCGATTGGTTGCTTTAGCTTTAATTATCATGTTTTTTTCTCTCTTTTCCTTTAGAATTGCAGTTCATATTCTTGATAGGGTTTATCATCTTTGGCGCGATCTGCTGCATAGTGGTCCTGCTGGAACCTATCTGCGGTATAATGATGCAGCTATGGTAAGTGTCCATTGGTACTTACTGAAATAACTAACCTAGAACCCTGGGGTCTATTTATAAAGGTTTTAACTTGACTTTCACCTATTTTTTCCAATTGGGAAACGTGTGGATCCTGGGTGAAAGTTGGGTGGATTTTGGGTGTAAACATTTATAAATAGACCCCAAAGTGTATGTAAAACCCCAAATCTATTTTTCAGTATATTGGCACCATGTATACAGAGTCCTCAAGTCAAATCTTTATTTTGAGGGAGTCTTTTACAAAGGGTCTTACCTTGATCGTGATCCTGCCAGTGACTCTTTATTCCTGTAACGGGCCAACCTGTCCAGCACAAGGGACAGTTACAGGAAGCCCCAGTCTCAGCTATTTAATGGTCAGGGCAGCTGTCAGTCAACCCCCAGCAACAGCACTTCCTGATGCAGGCCATAGACCACACTATGGGGCCTATTTATAAAAAAATTGGTGGATGAACATCACAAGCATTTGCCCAGGAATTGTGGCCATATTTTGCTTAATATGCTGGTTTCCTATGATCGTCAGCTGCATTTAGTGGCCATAATTATTTTTTTAAACCTGAAAGAGGTAAATCAGGACAATACCACATTATGAACACTAGATGGAGCTGACGATCATAGGAAATTAGGATATTAAGCAAAATATGATCAGAATTTGTGATAGCTGGGTGAATAGTTTGTGACATTCATCCACTGATTTGTAATTGTAATTAGCAGCAGACTTTTTTTTCCCTTAATTTTTCATTGGTGACCCTGCCTTTAACACACCTTTTGTGTTAGGGTGACTACCCCTACTCCTCCACTACATCTATGGAGGAACAGCGTGGTCACCCTAGAACAGGACTACAGGACTCGATAAGACAGGGAAGGTATTTTGTAGTTCACATAGACAGCCAGGAACAATGTAACTGATAAGAATGCAGTACAGGAAGCTATAAGCTCACAAGATTTCTGGCAGGATCAATAGGTATATTTTTGTAGATATCGAACAGATATAACAAAACGCCCCCAGCTGTGTTATTAACAGACCAAAATGGTGCAAATATAATAAGAACATTGCTAGGATTACATACACAAAAATTGATGTTTTCCATGTATTATAATGGTAGCACTTACCCAATGATGAAGTTATTAACAATTTTTTTTTTTTTTACAGTCATGTGCATGAGACAGCATTAGGTCGGATTATAATAAAACTGATCAGAGCAAGAGACAACCCTAATGATATAGATCCTGCAGATCTAGAGAAAGGCATTGTCGAAAACCCTTCGCCTGCACAAGGATGTGAGACACCGGTAGAGGAGGGCGCCACTGCTGATCAGCCCAGATTATGTAGATTTTTTTCCAACTTGCTGCCATCACTATCAGCAAGAGGAAGGAGAATAGAGAACAACCCGGACCCCGAGAATCCACAGGTGGAAGAGCATAATGAGACTCAGCCAGGCAAGCGTAAACATCATTTACCAAGGGGCGGGGCCAGCGGCCAACATGTGAGCAGCAGAGATACGGCGCGCCAGCTAGCACAATTTATCCGCGCCATATCCTGAGACCCTGAGTCGCCTAAACTATACACCGGTGGGTGTCAGAAAGTACACTGCCCCTCCAGAGCAAGTTGGGATGGTGAAATATGGGCCAGCTCCTGAGGAAACAGCGGGGGAGCGTCTGGCTAAATATGCCTGGGGATCTCAAGATGGTGACGGCAGCATGGCGGAGGCCCCAGGAGTGGACGGCACACAGAGCCTGCATGAGGATTCCCCCACACACTCCAGGGATCTGAGCCCTTTGCCCCGTAGGAACCGTGGAAGGAGAGGCAGCATAACTTTGGCAGACCATCCCAGGGTGGATATGGAGGATGAGGAGCCGCGGCGACCGGGGCGGGGAACCATTTA
>BLSH010170555.1:399015-409585 GCA_018402905.1 Glandirana rugosa | reverse complement strand
GAGATAAATGGGCGGTTATGCACAGAGGGGAGATGCATGCGTGGTTATGCACAGGGGGGGGGGAGATACATGGGTGGTTATGCACAGAGGGGAGATGCATGGATGGTTATGCACAGGGGGGAGATGCATGGGTGGTTATGCATAGGGGGGAGATAAATGGGCGGTTATGCACAGAGGGGAGATGCATGCGTGGTTATGCACAGGGGGGGGGGAGATACATGGGTGGTTATGCACAGAGGGGATATGCATGGGTGGTTATGCACAGGGGGGAGATGCATGGGTGGTTTTGCACAGGGGGAGATGCATGGGTGGTTATACACAGGGGGATGCATGGGTGGTTATGCACAAGGGGAGATACATGGGTGGTTATGCACAGGGGGATACAGCAGTTGTTATGCACAGGGGGGATAAAAAAATGCATCTGTTTCTTTAAGAACATATCAGCTACCACAGCCCCCCATTAAGAGTGCTGCCTGGCGCTCAGATGATTCACCGCGTCTCTCTTCTCTCCTCGGCTGACAAATGCAGCGGGTGGGCCCTATCATGACGTCAGTGGGGCGGAGGGGAGGAGGAGAGATGTGGTGAGTCATCTAAGCGCCGTTATTGTGCAGCACTCTTAAACTGATCTCAGAGATATGCTTCATTTGACAGCCACTTGTCCGGGGGCTGGGTGCTGTGAATTAATCACGGGCACTGGCAGGCCATAGATTTAGCGGCCGCAGACCGGGTGCTGCCTGAGGGCCGCGTGTTACCGACCCCTTGCCTTAGGGGATCAGGAAGAAATTATTTCCCTATTGGGGCTTTGCTTCAGAAGGGTTTTCCGCCTTCCTCTGGATGATATTGTGGATTGTAAAATCCAAGGAGTAAAAAAAATACTTTGGGGGACTGGAAGGAATTTTTTCCCTATTGGGACTAAGCCTCAAAAGGGTTTTTGCCTTCCTCTGGATGACATCGCCGACTGTAGATCCATGGATGGATGAGACTATGGATTGTAGATGCAAGAAGAAAAAAGACACCTTATGGATTCAGGAATGCTTTAGAAGAGTTTTTACCTTCCTCTGGATGACATCGCCGACTGTAGATCCAAGGAGTAAAAAAATCACCTTACGCAGTCAGGAAGAAACTATTTTACTATTGGGGCTATGTTTCAGAAGGGTTTTTTGCGTTCCTTTGGATGAGACTGTGGATTGTAGATCCAAAGAGTAAAAAAGTCACCTTAGGGGGTTTGCAAGACATTATTTCCTTATTGGGGCTTTCCCTCAGAAGGGGTTTTCATTTTCCTCTGGACGAGATTCTTGATTTTGTAGATCCAAGGAGGAAAAAACTTGCCTTAGGGATTAAGGAAGGAATTTTTTCCCTATTGAGGGAAGAATGTTTCAGAAGGGTTTTTGCCTTCCTCTGGATGACATAGTGGATTGTAATATCCAAGTAGTAAAAAAATTGTCTTAGGGGGACTAAAAGGAATTATTTCCCAATTGGGGAAATGTTTGGAACGATTCAAACTTGGATCAATAGAAAAATAATCGACCGATCCAAATTCAGTGTGAAGAATAGCTGAATGTTAAGGAGTGGGCCGAGAAGCTGGCCCCCGTGTCCCTAACAACCAATGACTCATCAGCTGTTAGAGGGTTTCCCCACTGACAGTTGAAATGTAAACAAAAGGATGCCGGCAATGAAAAATTAGAGGAAAAAAAACAGCATGGGGGATCCCCCCCATCTATAACAAACCATTATCCAAACATGCAGCCCGGCAGGCCAGGAAAGGGGGGGGGGAATGAGTACTACCCTCCTGAACCATACCAGGTGCCATGCCCCAAACATGAAGGGGGTGCTTTGGGGCAGGGAGGGCCTGGTATGGTTCAGGAGGGGAGGGAGGGTACTCGCTTGTCCCCTGCCCCTTTCCAGGCCTGCCGGACTGCATGCTTGGATATAGGTCTGGTATAGATTTTGGGGGGCCTCCTTAACAAGCGATGACTCCTCAGCTGTCAATGTCAAATGTAAACGAAAGAATGCCGGCAATGAAAAATTCAGAAAAAAAGCAGCGCCCCCTTAAAATCCATGTCAGACCCGAAGGAACAGGTATGGGTGTGGGGGGGGGGGGGGGGCTGCCCACTCTATTTTACTTCTGCATTTTTCATTGATGGAATTCTTTCGTTCACATTTGACATTGACAGCCGATGAATCATTGATTGTTAAAGAGGTGGCGGAGGGCTACCCACCCCGCTCATTAACAACCAGCTATTCTTCACGCGGAATTCCGATCAGTTGAAAATTTTTTGACCGATTTGCTGCTTTGACCCATTTTTGTATTGATACATGTCCCCCAGAGCAGTACCCAGGCCCCCATAACTTTTTATGATTAATAACTTGCATATAAGCCTTCAAAATGGGCACTTTTGATTTTTCAAGTTAAGGTCCCATAGACTTCAGTCGGGTTCAGAGTTTGGGTTCAAACTTTTGTGATGTTCGAGAGTTCTGGCGGGAACCAACTTGGCGGGGGGGGGGGGGGGTTTGGTCCAACTCTAGCAGTGAAATGAACTCCTATAATGAAACATACCATGTAAAAAAAAAAAAACCTGGAGCCAGATCACATGCTTTGGGCCCTCTGTAAACCAAGTTTCCGAGGTCGGCCAAGGAGCCCATATAGGTAGCCTCTAAGCACACGGCCGCATTAGACCTAGGACTCGTGATACACAGAAACTAGCATTGCTGCCCAGTAATAAACATTTTTGGTGGTGTTTATTTGCCGCTGGGGTTTTTATCTTTTGTTAAATAAACAAATAAAGGCTGAAAATTTTGAAAAAAAAACGTTTTGTTTTTTGTTTCTGTTATAAAATTTCACAAATAAATAATCTTTCTTCATAAATTTAGACCAAACTCTATTCTGCTACATTTCTTTGGTGAAAATACCCAAATCAGTGTATATTATTTAGTCTTTAGAAAAGTTATAGAGTCCACAAAACTATGGTACACTATATTACCAAAAGTATTGTGACGCCTGCCTTTACATGCACATGAACTTTAATGGCATCCCAAACAAAACCAAAGAATTTTCATTTAATGAATGAGAAAAGATAAAAGAAAATAATACATGACTTATAAGGTGGATAAACCTTGTAGACTACCTAGGTTTATTATCGGACTTACTAGGGTATCTAAATGCTTTTTGCTCATATGTGTCAAACATAATGTCCTAAACCTAGGAGTTCATGCTCAAGACTTCCTGTTAGACTAGATGTAAACACGGCGGTTTCCCGCTCTCTTAGTGAGGGCATGGGAGATCTACTGATCTCTGTCACTGGGATCAGTTAGATCTCTCATGCCCATGGTAGCCCAGTCCCCCCACAGTTAGAACACAGCCAGGGAACATAGTTAACCCCTTCCCTGCCCCCTGCAGGTTAACCCCTTCACTGCCAATGACATTTATACAGTAATCAGTGGACATTTAAATTTCTGATTGCTGAATAAATGTCATTGGTCCCAAAAAAGTGTCAAAAATGTCCGACATGTCCGCCCCAATATTGCAGTACCACTAAAAATCGCAGATCGCCGCCATTACTAGTAAAAAATAAATAAATAAATAAAAACCCCAGAAATGAATTCTCCCCATCCGTAAACGTGGCCACTTTTGCGCAAACCAATCAATATAAATCGGCCAAAGCTGGTGAAAAAAAATGTTTTTTTTATATATTTTTTTTTGGAATTCTATTTTAGCAAAAAGTAAGAAATATGTTTTTTTTTGCAAAATGTTCGCTCTTCTTTTGTTTATAGCGGTGATCAGAAATGACGCAGAGGGGATCAAATACCACCAAAAGAAAGCTCTATTTGTGGGAAAAGAAGGACACAAATTTTGTTTGAGTACCACGTCGCACGATCGCGCTATTGTCAGTTAAAGCGACGCAGGGCCGAATCGCAAAAAGTGCTCTGGTCCTAACCTGGGAAATTCTTCCGGGGCTGAAGTGGTTAAAGGAGTCCACTATGGCAATTTGTGCTGCCCTGTCTGGGAGATGTGTCACAAGTGGGTCTAGCGGCATAAGCACCGATTTGGACCAGTTGATGGCAAATCCTGAGATACTGCCGAAGTCTGAAATGAGTTTCATGACTGTGGTTAATGAATCCCCCCTGTCACCCAGATATAGTAGTGCATCATCCTCATATAGGGACACCTTATCCGCCCTCTGCGGAATCCAACTATAGATGGGTGATTATGAATGAGCATTGCCAGAAACTCCACTGTAATCGCAAACAGCAGCGGCGACAGCAGACACCCCTGCTGACTGCCTCTATGTAAGAAAAAAGAGCAGGAAAGGGCATTATTTATTCTTAATCTAGCGCTTGGAGCCGAGTAAAGGATATCCAGGAGGTAGGGCCATTCAACACTATCAAATGCTTTTGCCGCGTCTAAGGATAAGATGGCCCTACCTCCAGGATTATCCGCAGGAATCTGCAGATTTAAAAATAGACGTCTTATGTTGTCTGCTGTGGACCGGGCAGGGATGAAACCTCATTGGTCTCTGTGAATACGTTTGCTAATAAATTTAGATAATCTATTGGCCGTACTCAGGCAAGGAGTTTAACATCTGTATTCAACAGAGATATGGGTCGATAGGAGTCTGGGATGAGTTTGTCTTTTCCTGGTTTGGGAAGCACCACTATTATAGCTTCCTGCATGGAATTGGGCAATTTGGCTGTGTCAGCTGCCTCCTGAAGTGCCCGAAGCAGTGGTGGGAGGAGAACATTCCCATATTTAAGGTAAACTTCTGCAGGAATGCCAGCAAGGCTGTACATCTCCCCTCCGATAATTGTGGGAACGCGCAGTCCTGTAGTAGATCCATCAGTGCACCCGGAGACGCATCTGACCTAGAGGCATACAAATCTGTATAAAAGTGTTGGAATTTACCCAATATATCATCCTTAGTGGTGCAAATTTTTCCGCTTGGGGACTTAATGGCAGTGATATTGCTATCTTCCTGTTGTGCTTTTGCTACCATGGCCAAAAGGTGTCCTGTATTCTCCCTTTTCTTCCTCTTCAAAGTAATTTTGCTGAAGGAAATACCTTTTCTTCTCTGCCGCTGACATCACCACCGTATTGTAAAGGGATTGGGCTTCTGTCCAATTAGCATAATTGACCAGGGTAGGGTTAGTAACATATCCTGCCTCTCTTTTCTGTAAATCAGAGTGTACTGTGTCTTCCCATTCACTTGATCTCTGCTTAATAACTGTAATTTCCCTTATGATGAGCCCCCTAAGTTAGGCCTTCAGGGAGTCCCAGACAATGGCCCTGCTGGAGGAGTGTTCATTGAATTGCAAATAGTCTTCCAAAGCCTTAGAGACAGTATCTGGGACTGGGAACAGTGTCAACCAAAATGGGTTCACTCGCCACAATGGGCGCAGGGGCATACCCAGAAGGGCGAGTGATCTGATAGCAGCCTGGGCTCATAGGCAGAGTCCGCCACATGTCCCTCAGACCCAACTCACTGACCAACGTGGCAAATGGGGTTTTACTAGGTGTGTGGGAAATATTACTCCGCCGAGTCATCAATCTGCCTAGCTGGGGATCCTGGACATTATTAAAATCCACCTTAGCCAGTACAGGTATCCCAGGGTGCAATGTCATAAATTGAGCTAGTTTCTTTTGCGGGTCTGAGGAAAAGGGTGGCAGGATATACATAACTGCCACAATACATACAAAACCTTTCAATTTACAGAATAAAAAAATGTAGCGCCCTTCCCTGTCCACCTGCTGCTCAAAGAAACATATGATACATCACGAGATATTAGAACACTAACTCCCCTGGAATAGGAGGAGTGAGTGGCATGAATTTGCGTGGGAAATTTACGGGATCGCAGCAGGTGTACAGTGTCCGGGAGCAAGTGCGTCTCCTGGAGGAACACCATTTTAGCATTTTGTTGAATGGTTCGTGAGTGTCCGAGGACATCCACATGACTCTATGCGTAAGCCGCGGCAATGTATATAAGACTAACAACCATCTTACATGAAAAGCAATTGAACATAATACCAAATCCTCCAGTAGTATTAATATGTGGTCAGAGCACCATCTGGTGGTAAAGTCCGGAACATTCAGTCTAGGAAGAACAACTCGTGATAACCACTTTAACTTACGGGTAAGCCTATAATAAGGCTTACCTGTAGGTGCCCTGCATATCTCCCAAACCTGCACGGTTCAAGAGATATGCAGTGTACTAGCTGTACCGACGTCATTTCGGCACATGCGCAGTGAAAAAACAGCCCCCATGCCGTTCACTGTGATCGTGCCGTGACTGGTGGCTCCCGCGAGGGAGTGATGTCACGCGACTCCAGACAGTCACAGAGCCAGAGATCGAGGCCCCGGAAGGAAAAGGGGCAGAAGATGGACGCGGCCAGCACAGGGGACAGCGCTGGACATCGCAGGCTTCATTTCCAGATAAGTGGCACATAATGGGCTACTATGCGATGCATGAGTAACAAAACAGTACCCGATATCCAGGGTCAACAGGACCCAACAGATTAGAGCGCGCCCCTTGGGGAACAGGGGGCAAAGTCCTCTCAAAACTAACTTACAAGGGTTCCAGAGTGGCCTGGTGGGCAGATGCGCCAAATGCTTCGCATTTATCCAGGAATGTGCATAGGGTAGCGGCACATGTACCTTGCAGAAGCCAAAAGTTTTTCCGATGGTGGAGATTGCAAAGGTTTAGCAGCACTTTCAAAGTCTGCTCCGCCGCTTATTAAAATATAAACTGAACTGAAGAACTATAGCAAAAAAAATTGAAAGGAAATTTCTTCTCTTGCATCAATCCGGTCTGAACGCCAAGCTGCGTTCCTCTCTGCAGTAGGATTTTCAAGAAGTGAGACGTTCCATTAGCTATTACTTTCAATTTTGCAGGGTACAGCATGAAATACTTCACATCAAGTGCACGTAGCCTCTTTTTGATATCCAAAAATTTTGCGTTGTCCACTTTGAGCGACTCAGCTTTCCTGGCCTGTGCTAGAATGGCATCTCTATCTCTGTAATTAAGAAGCCGGAATAGGAAAGGTCTAAGTGGGGCACCTTGAGGTGGAGGCCTCACTGGGACCCTGTGCGCCCTTTCCACAGCAAACATATTGAAGAAAACATCCCTTCCAAATGTGTCTGTCAGCCATGCCTCTATAAACACAACAGGGTTTTTACCCTCTGCTCTCTCTGGGATGCCTATTGCGAGCACATTGTTGCGACAAAGGCAGATCTCCATATCCAGCAGAGGCAGATGCAATGGAGTGAACATATTTCACATCTCTTTGTAAAGGCTGCCATTCATCTTCCAGTGTGCTCACTCTGCCCTCCACTGCCGCCGTGCGCTCCCACAGCTTCTGCATGTCCTGTCTCACCAGAGCTATCTCCATCTTCATACCCTTCACCTCCCCAGTAAGGTCAGCTATTGAGGTACTACATGTTATTACTGCAGTTAGGATAGGGTGACCAGACGTCCCCGGTTTCCGAGGACAGTCCCCAGACTGAGGACACTGTCCCCGGACCAAGTCTGTCCCCGGTTTTGTCCCCAGATTCAGGGCCAGATTAACATAGACAGGGCATCCCATGCTGGCTGAGAAACAGCCAACTGGGTTGGATGCAGATGCCCCCTGCTGGACAATCTCACTGCCGCTCCTGCTGCTGTTCAGTGGGGGTGAGGCAGAGGCAAAAACTGACTGTGTGGAGGGAGGTTAGCAGATGTGGTGGCATCTGTACACAGGCGAGGGCAGTGGGTGAGTAGGGGTCAGATCTGATGCAGCTGCATAGAGAGAAGGAGAGTTTAGCTGTTGTGGGGAAAGGTCTAAGAGGTGGTGTATTATGTAGTCCTGTGCCCTGCACTCTGTGTATTATGCAGTCCTGTGCCCAGCGCTCTGTGTATTATGCAGTCCTGTGCCCAGCGCTCTGTGTATTATGCAGTCCTGTGCCTAGTGCTCTGTGTATTATGCAGTCCTGTGCCCAGCGCTCTGTGTATTATGCAGTCCTGTGCCATTTGCCAATAGAAAAAAAATATGTCCCCAAATTTAATTTTAAAAATCTGGGCACCTTAAGTTAGGATATCTCTGAGTGTAGGCTCAGTATCAATGTCAATATGAATCCCAGCCACCGCCATGTTGGAAGCCTGAGAACATGTGGTGTGGGAACTCACAGTTGTGGAGGCCGCAGTTGCTGCAAAGGCACGTTGAGTATCATCCAGGTCTCCCCAGTCCTTAGCTGAGTCGGGCTCCTCCATGTCCGGGAGTGGAGGCATCGGTGTGTCCCTAAGGCCCTTGGAGAACAGCCTTTGTGCAGCCTCTTCAGCAGAGTGGGGTGGAAGACTGACATCATGGCCCGGGGTGTCCGGCTGGAAGTGTAGGCCCTGCGACCATTTAGCCATGTCAGATTGCGGCGATGCTGGCAGCCAACAGTAGCAGGGGTGGAGGGTAGGTGATCTATGATGCTTTCAAGGCGATGCGGAGTAGGATGGCAAAGATATCAGCAGGATTCTGCAGGATGGACGGCAGAGCTCACTCAGAAACTTCCTGCTACCTCAGGCTCTCGGCCACGCCCCCCCAACAGTAAAAACAGGGGATTGGTTACACACATTTGCAAGTGCATGCGTAACCTGCAGGTCCCGACAAGGCTCCCTGTGTACTGCAGACCTACAGTATCTCTATATGAGTCTTCAAAATGGAAACACATGCAATTTAATGGATAGATGAGGGGCAGGTGACTAGAGGAGCCCAACCCTCCTTAACCACTTCCCGACCACATAATGACTATAATCGGTGACAGTGTGTCTCTGCCCAGCGAATCGCCGCTTACAGTCGTCACTTGTGGGCATGCTTCTAGGGGGAGTTCGCGCCACCGGCGACACGCACTCATGCACGCCGCACGTTCCCTGAGCGGGGCTGTGGGTCGGGAGGACTTGATGTCTGCCGGCGACCCACAATCGCCTGTGACAGAGCCAGAATGGGGAACCGCCGTTTTAAACACAGCGGTTCCGCGTTCTGACAGGCAGCATGTCAGAGATCTACTGATCCCTTGGGTACTGGGGACCAGTTAGATCTCTGGTGCCCCTGCCAGCCCAGCCCCCATACAGTTAGAACACATACAGGGAACACAGTTAACCCCTTCACTGCCCCCTGCAGGTTAACCCCTTCCCTGCCAATGACATTTATACAGTAATCAGTGGATATTTAAATTTCTGATCGCTGTATAAATGTCATTGGTCCCAAAAAAGTGTCAAAAATGTCTGACGAGTCCGCCACAATGTCGCAGTCCCAATAAAAATTGCAGATCGCTGCCATTACAAGTAAAAAAAAAAATTATAAAAATGTCAAACCAATCAATAAACGCCGATTGTGATTTTTGTTTTACCAAAAATATATATCGGCCAAAACCGATGAAAAAATAGTTTTTTTGTATATTTTTTGTGTATGTATTTTAGCAAAAAGTTAGAAATATTGTTTTTTTTATTTTGCAAAATTGTCGCTTTTTTTGATTAGAGTGGTGATCACAAATGACAGAGGTGATCAAATACCACGCAGGGGACGCAGTGCCTAATCACAAAAAGTGCTCTGGTCCTAACGTGGGGAATCCTTCTGGGGCTGAAGTGGTTAATTAAAGGTACAGGGACAGTCTAGACACCCAGCACATTGCACAATGGCGACTAGGGTGCCAGAGTGTCACCTGAGAAATATGGCAGGTTCAATATTGAGTTGGCCCACCCTTCTGGGAAGGCTGTCCACAAGGTTTAGGAGTGTGTCTATGGGAATGTTTCACCATTCTTCCAGAAGTGCATTTGTGAGGTCAGGCACTGATGTTGGACGAGAAGACATGGCTCGCAGTCTCCGCTCTAATTCACCCCAAAGGTGTTCAATCGGATTGAGGTCAGGACTCCGTGCAGGCCAGTCAAGTTCCTCCCCTCCAAACTCACTCATCCATGTCTTTATGGACCTTGGGATAAATTAGAGCGGAGACTGCGATCCAAGCCTTCTTGTCCAACATCAGTGCCTGACCTCATAAATGCGCTTTTGGAAGAATGGTCAAACATTCCCATAGACACTCCTAAACCTTGTGGACAGCCTTTCCAGAAGAGTTGAAGCTGTTATAGCTGCAAAGGGTGGGCCAACTCTATACTGAACCCTACGGACTAAGGCTGGGTTGCCATTAAAATTCATGAGTGTGTAAAGGCAGGCGTCCCAATACTTTTGGTAATATAGTGTATATATCTGAAAATTGATCAGTCATGATGTACTGATGGACTATCTCATTTCTTGAGACCCGAAAATGCCAGGAAAGTACAAATACCCCCAAATTACCCCTTTTCCGATAGTAGACAGTCCATGGTATTTACTAAAGGCATGGTGAGTTTTTTGAAGTTGTAATTTTTGTCACAATTTTTTGGAATATGAAGAAATTTAAATTTTTTAATTTTTTTTTTACATACTGTCACTACTGCAGTACAGCATTATCATATAACTGATATGGCAGTGATCAGAGACACTGACTGGAGACAGTATGTAAAAATAAAAATAATAATAATTTTTCTCTTTTTTTTTTTTTTTTTTTTTTTTTTTTTA
>BLSH010170555.1:325207-369798 GCA_018402905.1 Glandirana rugosa | reverse complement strand
ATCTTCAAACTGGGTCTGAAAAGTATTAATTAACGGTAGAAGCCATATAACTGTTCTAAAATCATCTTCAAACTGTGTCAAAAAAGTATAAATAAGCCGGGAGAACCCATATCACTGTTCTGCAAACATCTGGAAACTGTGTGTGTCACTTTAAATAAAACCGGGACTAACTGAACTACTGTTCTGCATACATCTGGAAACTGTGTGTGTCACTTTAACTAAAATACTTTTATACTAATTAATACTTTTCAGACCCAGTTTGAAGATGGTCCACATCCACCTCCATTTTTGATTTTTTTTATGTTTTTATTTTTTTTAAAATGCTTTTAGTTATTTCCCTGTCCCCATTTCTTTGTAGGGCACTTGTCCCACCCTTACCCCCATTTCCTTCCTTTTGCAGACCTCTAGGACTTTCCAGGACTTTTTTACAGCCATTTTTCAAAAGTTCGGGTCCCCATTGATTTCAATGGGGTTCGGGGTCCGGGACAAAGCTGCGTTCAAAAAGCTTGACATGTTTTGTGGATTCGCTCCACTTCCTCAGGAGCGGATGCATGACATGTATTAAAATGGCTCCAAGTTCAAAACATGCAGTGTTAGGAAAATGGGGGGGGGGGGGGTCGCTGGGAGTGTCTACTCCGGGAGCTGGGGTATTGCAGACCCACGAGAAACAAGGCGCACACTGACATAGCCTCAAAGAAATAAGAGGCTAGCTAGATACCAAAATCCATGTGTGAGGTACAATGTATCCAGCAGAAACCTGAAAGGGTATAGTATAGCATGCATGTATATGTATAGTATGCAATACTTGGTCGGGGCTCCTTTTGCATGAATTACTGCATCAATGTGGAGTGGCATGGAGGCGATCAGCCTGTAGTACTGCTGAGGTGTTATGGAAGCCCAGGTTGCTTTGATAGGGGCCTTCAGCTCGTCTGCATTGTTGGGCCTGGTGTCTCTCATCTTCCTCTTCACAATACCCCACAGATTCTCTACTGGGTTTAGGTCAGGCCAGTTTTCTGGCCAATCAAGCACATTGGTACCATGATCATTAAACCAGCTATTGGTACTTTTGACAGTGTGGGCAGGTGCTCTGCACCAGGCCACAATATGGATATCCTTTGGGGCTATGTCGGTGTGCGCCTTGTTTCTCACTTGTCTGCAATACCACAGTGGCCGGGATAGACACTCCCAGCGCCCCCCCTTTTCCTAGTACCGCATGTTTTGAACTTGGAGCCATTTTAATATGTGTCATGCATCCGCTCCTGAGGAAGTGGAGCGAACCCACGAAATGCTTCAAGCTTTTTGGATGCAACTTGAGCTTATATCTACCTTTGTTACATCTTTCATTTTTTCCATCATAATGTTTCTGCCACATTAAAATTAACAATTATTTGAGTTATAGAGTACAAATTGGCCCTTATTACTACATGCCGCAGACATTTTTGAATCGGTATATGTACAGTATATACATGAGATGCAATATGTTTTTATGTTATCGAGGTGTATACAGGTGCATCTCATAAAATTAGAATATCACCAAAAAATTCATTTATTTCAGCGATTCAATTCATAAAGTGAAACTCACGTATTTTATATAGATTTTTAATACAGAAATGTTGGCTTAGTGAAAAGTATGTCCATGTACAGTATAGAATGCACTCAATACTTAGTCGGGGATCCTTTTGCATGTGTAGCGCCCCCATAGTGAATAGGTGCTTAGGTGACAGATTTTTTCTACGAGAGGCAAATTTATTCAGGCCTGACAGATGTGCAGGCCTGATTGTTTTGATTTAGGCAGGGAGTGGCACAAGAAGAGCTGGGGACTTCAGAGAGGAACACCCCTTGGTGATCCCTCCCCTTTTGTTTCCAGAAGGTTCTGGAAAAGGGGATGGGAGAGGAGGTGGAACTTTCTGAGGTATGTTAAGGAACCCTGACCAATCCCCAACCTGGATTGGCAGGGACAGGCCTCCTTAAATACTGTGGTCTGCCCAGTTGGGGGAGGAGAGTGTCAGGTGGAAGAGTGGAGATGTAGCAGAGGCCTCACCTGGGAGCCCCCAGTCTAGGGGGGTGACCTTGAGGCCTGGGAGCTCGGGTGCAGCCAGGAGAGAGAGATCCTGGGGCGGCACAAGGGAGCAGGAGAACAACAGAGAGGCTACAGGAAAAGACCAAAAGGAACCACCGGTGTGGGTGATAGACATACCCTGGGAGCTGGAGAAGGTGTACTGGAGCAGGCTGGGAGGAGACAGTGGACAGTCTGTGGAGGTCCAAAGAGCCAGTCAGGGGAGTGGCGCCACTGCGCAGTGGAGCAGGCAGGGCTGAGGCGGCCTGAAAGAGGATGAGCTGGGAGCAGTAGTCCATCAAACCCTAACTAGCACCAACATACTTAGCTACACTTTGAGGGCCCGTGGCCCTTGCCTGTAATGGGCGGTCCTGAGGGCCTGCCAGTAAAAATGCAGGCCTCACCATGTCCTAGCTAGGCCGGAAGAAGATGTCAGAGACCTGATAAATTATCTTTCGGGAATCACTGGAGAGAAGCAAGTGTTGTGCAGGAGAAAGCATGAGGAGTGTAACAGTCAGCAAGTGTCAGTGCTGGAGAAAGAAGGAGTGTATATACAGAGGTGTAAATAGACATTCCCATGTTTGATCTATTGGGCATCCCACAGTCACCCTTGCCCCATCCAAGTTTATTCCCCTAATAAACAACAAAAAAACAAAGTACCAGCCTGTTCCATGCCTCCGGATGAAAGGAAATGTGTGATTGAGGGCAGAGTGACAGGTGGACCAGGAGGCCATTGGCTACACATGAATTACTGCATCAATGCGGCGTGGCATGGAGGCGATCAGCCTGTGGCACTGCTGAGGTGTCATGGAAGCCCAGGTTGTTTTGATAGCGGCCTTCAGCTCGTCTGCATTGTTGGGTCTGGTGTTTCTCATCTTCCTCTTCACAATACCCCACAGATTCTCTATGGGGTTTAAGTCAGGTGAGTTTGCTGGCCAATCAAGCACAGTGATGCCATGACCATGTGACCAGGTATTGTTAGCTTTGGCAGTGTGGGCAGGTGCCAAGTCCTGCTGGAAAATGAAATCAGCATCTCCATGAAGCTGGTCAGCAGAGGAAAGCATGAAGTGCTCTAGAATTTCTTGGTAGAGTGCTGCGCTGACTTTGGAATTGATAAAACACAGTGGACCAACACCAGCAGGTGACATGGCTCCCTAAATCATAACAGACTGTGGAAAGTTTTGCATTTCATTTGGTAATCAAGGTCCCAGAGTCTGGAGGAAGAGTGGAGAGGCATAGAATCCAAGTTGCATGAGGTCCAGTGTGAAGTTTCCAGTCAGTGATGATTTAGGGAGCCGTGTCATCTGCTGGTGTCGGTCCATCAAGTCCAAAGTCAGTACAGCCCCCTAGCAGGAAACCTGAAGGAGATCTGAAAGCTTGTGTTCTTTGATTATTTAAATTAGCCGCTAATACACTCATCGGCCACTTTATTAGGTACACCTGTTCAATTGCTTGTTAACACAAATTGCTAATCAGCCAATCACATGGCATCAACTCAGTGCATTTAGGCATCTAGCTGTGGTGAAGACAACTTGCTGAAGTTCAAACTGACCATCATAATGGGGAACAAAAGGAATTTAGGTGACTTTGAAAGTGGCATGGTTGTTGGTGCCAGACAGGCTGGTCTGAGTATTTCAAAAACTGCCGATCTACTGGGATTTTCACACACAACCATCTCTAGGATTTACAGAGAATCTGTAAAAAAAAATGCCTTGTTGATGTCAGAGATCAGAGGAGAATGGGCAGACTGGTTTGAGATAATAGAAAGGCAACAGTAAATCAAATAACCACTTGTCACAACCAGGGTAAGGTATGCAGAATACCACCTCTGAAAGCACAAAACAGCAAACCTTGAAGTAGATGGGCTACAGCAGCAAAAGAGCACACCGGGTGCCACTCCTGTCAGCTAAATACAGGAAACTGAAGCTACAATTCTCAGAGGCTCACCAAAATTGGACAATAGAAGGCTGAAAGAACGTTGCCTGGTCTGATGAGTCTCGATTTCAGCTGCGACATTCAGATGGTAGGGTCAGAATTTGGCATAAACAACATGAAAGTATGGATCCACTCTGCTTTGTATCAATGGTTCAGGCTGCTGGTGGTGGTGTAATATTGTGGGGGAAATTTTCTTGGCACACTTTGGGCCCCTTAGTACCAATTGAGCATCATTTAACCACTTCAGTACCAGGCACTTAGAGAACTTCCCTACCAGACCAATTTTCAGCTTTCAGCGCTGTTGCATTTTGAATAACAATCGCGCGACCGCGCAACATTGTACATAAGCAAAATTTTTAGCATTTTTTTTCCCCACAAATAGAGCTATTTTTGGTGGCAATTGATCACGTCTGGGGTTTTTATTTTTTGCGCTACAAATAAAACAAGAAATTTTTTTTTTCCGTCACAAACCTTTGTAAATAAGTACATTTTCTTCTTCACTGATGGGCACTGATGAGGCTGCACATAAGGGCACTGATGAGTCAGTACTGATTGGCACTGATTAGGCGGCTCTGATGAGGTGGCACTTATATGCAGCTCTGATGGCCACTGATAGGTGGCACTGATAATCAGCACTGACAGGCACTGATATGCAGCGCTGATGGGCACTGATAAGCAGCACTGATGGGCACTCATAGGCGGCAATGATGGACACTGATAGGTGGCACTGGGCACTGATAGATGGCACTAATGGGCACTGATAGGTGGCACTGATGGGCACTGATATGTGGCACTGATGGGCACTGATAGGCGGCACCGTTAGGCAGCAGCTATAGGCATGGCACTGGCAGGCATCACAAATGGGCACAGTGCCATCCCTATTGGGCATTGTGTGCCCCTTACCTGGTGGTCTTGGGTGGCATCCCTGGTGGTCCCTAGGTGGCATCCCTGGTGGTCCCTGGGTGGCATCTTTGGTGGTCCTGGGAGGGCTCCCTGGTGGTCTAGGGTGGCGACCCTAGGGGGTTCTGCACTGATAAACAGACGCTCTTCCTGTTTACACTGTGATCAGCTGTGTTTCGTCACGACTGATCACATGGTAAAGAGCTTCTGACAGAAGCTCTTTACCTAGATAGGAGATCCGGTGTGTCAGACTGACACACCACACCACCGATCGCCGCACTGCGCAGCCCAACGGGCACGTACCGGCTTGTTATCCTGCTGGACGTTATATGACGCCCAGTCAAGATAACTGAACCACTTCCCGGTCGTCATTCTGCATATGGCAGTAGGGAAGTGGTTAAACGCCGCGGCCTACCTGAGTATTGTTGCTGACCATGTCCATCCCTTTATGACTACAGTGTACCCATCTTCTGATGGCTCCTTCCAGCAGGATAATGCACCATGTCACAAAGCTCCAATCATCTCACCACTGGTTTCCTGAACATGACAATGAGGTCACTGTACTCCAAAGGCCTCCGCACTCACCAGATCTCAATCTAATAGAGCACCTATGGGATGTGGTGGGACAGGAGATTCGCATCACGGGAGATATACTGAAAAATCTTCAGCAATTGCGTGATGCTATGGTGTCACTATGGACCAAAATCTCTGAGGAATGTTTCCAACACCTTGTTGAATCTATGCCATGAAGAATTAAGGCAGTTCTGATAGCAAAAAGGGGTCCAACCTGCTACTAACAAGGTGTACCTAATAAAGTGGTGTAGATGGTCATTGCCATAGGCTAAGTAACGTGTGTCTTTTTGACCTCATAGAGTAAATCTATAACTGGCAATGTGTTTCCCAGAAAACAACTGTATTGTTTATACCTAATTCACAGCATACCTGCCTTTCTTTCAGCGTTATTAACCACTTCAGCCCCGGAAGGATTTCACATTTTAGAACCAGAGCACTTTTTGCGATTCGGCACTGCGCCGCTTTAACTGACAATTGCGCAGACGTGCGATCTTGTACCCAAACAAAAATTGTGTGCTTTTTTTCCCAGAAATAGAGCTTTCTTTTGGTGCTATTTGATTCCCTTTGCGTCATTTCTGATCACCGCTATAAACAAAAGAAGAGCGACAATTTTGCAAAAAAATTCTTACTTTTTGCTAAAATACAAATAATAAAAAAAAATATATAAAAAAACATTTTTTTCATCAGTTTTGGCCGATTTATATTCTTCCTCATATTTTTGGTAAAAAAAAAATCTCAATTGGCGTTTACTGGTTTGCATAAAAGTTGCCGCGTTTACGGATGATGAGAATTCATTTCTGGGGTTTTTATTTTTTTTTACTAGTAATGGCGGCGATCTGCGATTTTTAGCGGTACTACGATATTTCAGTGGACATGTCGGAACATTTTGACACTTTTTTGGGACCATTGGCATTTATACAGCGATCAGTGCTATAAAAATACACTGATTACTGTGTAAATGCCATTGGCAGGGAAGGGGTTAACCTGCAGGGGGCGCTCTAAGGGTGAACTGTGTTCCCTGGGTGTGTTCTAACTGTGTGTGGGCTGGCAGGGGGAAGGGAGTGATCATGGCTTCCATATACAGGATGCCTGTGATCACCACCCTTCCCTCTCTGTCAGAGCGGAGATCCATGTTTACTTACACGGAGCTCCATTCTTTCACTGCGGGGGGGCATCGCGGGTAGCCGGAGGAGATCGAGTCCGCCCTACCTGCTCCCTGGCCCCCCCCGAAACACAGTGAGCCACTTAGTCACCGTCAGATGCCGGTTGGCAAGTGGTTAAAGAGGAAGTAAACCCAGATTGGGTTTACTTCCTCTACATTCCCCTGTAAAGTAGAAGCATCGCATAGTAGCCCATTATGTGCCACTTACCTGCAAACGAAGCCTGCGACGTCCAGCGCTGTCCCCTGTGCTGGCGGCATCCATCTTCTGCCCCTCTTCCTTCCGGGGCCGCGACTCTGGCGCTGTGACTGGCCAGAGTCGCGTGATGCCAGTCACAGCACAGGATCAGTGGAGAAACGGTACGGAGGCCATTTCTGCACTGCGCATATGTCGAAATTACGCTGGCACATCTCGTATACTGCATATCTCCTGAACCGTGCAGGTTTGGGAGATATGCAGGGCACCTACAGGTAAGCCTTATCATAGGCTTACCTGTAGGTTAAAGTGGTTGTCACGAGTTGACAACCACTTTAATTTGTAGCTTTTGCCCTTTCCTCTGCCATAATTCCAGACTTGACAAACATTTGTTGTAGGAGTGTAATGTGAGCACCGACAGAAGCCTGCAAGAGTATCCTCAGACACTCCATCTATTCCCAGCACAGGCCAAGGAGCATGCAGGAGCTTAGAAGATGACATTTTATACTTCTCTGATGTAAAACATTATACCATCTCTGTCTGAAGTGCCCGTCTACATTATTACAGCCCCTGACATTTATGGGGCTATTATCTCAAAACAAATATATATATATATATTAAATGATGGTTGTACTTCATTACAGTATAGAAGTCATATGGGTGTCTTCTAAATGCCCAGTTTAAAAATAACAAATTATTTTTTTGTAAATTGGTTATCTACATATAGAGATGTGTGGGTAGCATAAATGGAGGACATAATTATTTCCAAGAAATAAACATAAATCACTGTAATGTTGACATTTTTTTTATGCAGCACCGTAATTACATCTGTAGCCATGCCCCCGTAGGGGTTGCTGGAAGTAGTGGTTCACCTGTGTCACACTGCCCTCAGTCACTCTTTTCCACACATCTGGAGTCAGCAAGAACAGGCCGGTACTTGTATTATTTTACTTTTATTAGGGGATATAACTTGGATGCCATGCTTCTACTCCCATCCTCTGTGTATTTTAAAGCAGAAATATATAATGCCATATATTTAAAAAAAATGTCTTTAATTATTTATATAATATATTTATAAAGCGTTTACCAGGTTTACCAGTGGTAAACTGTTTATAAATATATTATATAAATAATAAAATATATTTTTTAACTGTAAGGCATTATATATTTCTATTTAAAAATACCCTCAGGATGGAAGTTGAAGCATGATTATTGAAGTGTGATTATTACTGACAGACAGCACACTGCAGAGTGAGATCCGCTCGGGCCGTGCGTTCCAGGAAAGGAGCCGTCGCTACACTTCCAGTTTCTCATTGGCATAGAGAAACGGAAAGTGACGCTGCTGCTCCGAGAAAAAGCTCCGCCGTCCACAGCATTGACATTGACTGAGGGGGTGGGGGACAGGGGGGCGGATGGGCCTACGGGCAGGCTGCCACTGCATATTATATAAATAATAAAATACATTTTTTAAAATATATGGCATTATATATTTCTGCTATAAAGTTTTGGTCATTTTGGTGCTGCATTTTTTTGTAAAAAATGTCAACATTACAGTGATTTATGTTTAGTTCTTGTAAATAATTATGCGCTTTTTAACCACTTGCCGACGCCCACTGTCAAATGGCAGAGCGGTGCGGCTCTCGTTGCGGGCGGACGTCATAGACATCGGCCATTCAAGTCGGGATTGCACGTGATTGGGTTCCCCAAATTCCGGCTCTGTCGGTGGCGGCGTGTCCCCGGGACACACCCCATCACAGACGGGGGTGAACAGACATTGGTCATGGCTGTTTACCATGTGATCGGCCGTGATGAATTCACGGCTGATTATAAATGGTACTTCCCCCATTCGCACGGCGTGTTCCCAGGGACTGTTGGTCGGCGGCTGTTACCTTGTGATCGGCTGTGATCTACTCACAGCCGATCACATGTAATGTAAACAGAGCGGTAACTCACTGTTACCAGCTCTTCTCTCCTCACACAGTTTCCAGTGTGAGGAGAGAAGAGCTAGGATCAGGGAGTTACTGATCTGTGTAAAGCACCTGTCACATCACCCCTGCCCCCCCCCATTGCACCTGTCACCCAACAGTCACCACATCTGCCCCCGTAAAGTGCACCTGTCATCTGACTGCCATCATAAAGTGCACCTGTCACCCGTCACCTATCAGTGACCGTGGCATGTCACCCATCAGTGACCGTGGCCTGTCACCCATCACCCATCAGTGACCATGGCCTGTCACCCATCAGTGACCATGGCCTGTCATTCATCACCCATCAGTGACCACCGCCAGTCACCCGTCAGCCATCAGTGACCATCGCCAGTCACCCATCACCCATCAGTGACTGTGACCAGTCACCCATCAGTGACCACCACCAGACACCCGTCACCCATCAATGACCACCCCCAGACACCCGTCACCTAGCAGTGACCACTGCCAGTCACCCATCACCCATCAGTGACCACCGCCAGTCACCTGTCACCCATCAGTGACCACCACCAGTCACGCATCTGTGCCCACCGCCAGTCCCTCGTCACCCATCAGTGACCACCGCCAGACACCCATTACCCATCAGTGACCACCGCCATTCACCCGTCACCTATCAGTGACCACTGCCAGTTACCCATCAAAATGTATGAAAAAACGTTACTAATTTGCAAAATTTTATGACAGAAACAAAGAAAAAGGTATTATTTCACAAAATTTTCAATCTATTTTTATTGATAACACAAAAAATAAAAACCCCACTAGTGATTAAATACCACCAAAAGAAAGCTCTATTTGTGTGAAAAAAAGTACGCAAATTTCATATGGATACAGTGTTGCATGACTGAGTAATTGTCATTCAAAGTGTGATAGCGCTGAAAGCTGAAAAATGGCTTGGGCAGGAAGGGAGTGTTCATGCCCAGTATTGATGTGGTTAAACTGGGCATTTAGAAGACACCCATATGACTTCTATACTGTAATGAAGTACAACCATCATTTAAGATATATATTTGTTTTGATATAATAGCCCCATAAATGTCAGGGGCTGTAATATTGTAGACAGGCACTTCAGACAGAGATGGTATAATGTTTTCCATCAGAGAAGTATAAAATGTCATCTTCTAAGCTCCTGCATGCTCCTTGGCCTGTGCTGGGAATAGATGGAGTGTCTGGGTATACTCTTGCAGGCTTCTGTCGGTGCTCACATTACACTCCTACAACAAATGTTTGTCAAGTCTGGAATTATGGTAGCGGAAAGGGCAAAAGCTACAAATTAATAACGCTGAAAGAAAGGCAGGTATGCTGTGAATTAGGTATAAACAATAGAGTTGTTTTCTGGGAAACACATTGCCAGTTATAGATTTACTTTATAATGTCAAAAAGGCACACATTACTTAACCTATGGCAATGACCATCTACACCACTTTATTAGGTACACCTTGCTAGTAGCAGGTTGGACCCCCTTTTGCTATCAGAACTGCCTTCATGCTTTGTGGCATAGATTCAAAAAGGTGTTGGAAACATTCCTCAGAGATTTTGGTCCATAGTGACTCCATAGCATCACGCAATCACGCTGAAGATTTGTCGGCGAATCTCCCGTGATGCAAATCTCCCGTTCCACCTCATCCCATAGGTGCTCTATTAGATTGAGATCTGGTGACTATGAAGGCCATTGGAGTGCAGTGACCTCATTGTCATGTTCACAAAACCAGTGGTGAGATGATCGGAGCTTTGTGACATGGTGCATTATCCTACTGGAAGGAGCCATCAGAAGATGGGTACTCTGTAGTCATAAAGGGGTGGACATGGTCAGCAACAATACTCAGTAGGCCGTGGTGTTTAAACAATGCTCAGTTGGTACTAAGGGGCCCAAAGTGTGCCAAGAAAATATCCCCCACACCATTACACCACCACCAGCCTGAACCATTGATACAAGGCAGGATGGATCCATGCTTTCATGTTGTTTACGCCAAATTCTGACCCTACCATCTGAATGTCACAGCTGAAATCGAGACTCATCAGACCAGGCAATGTTTTTTCAACCTTCTATTGTCAAATTTTGGTGAGCCTATGTGAATTGTAGCCTCAGTTTCCTATTCTCAGCTGATAGGAGTGGCACCCAATGTGCTCTTCTGCTGCTGTAACCCATCTACTTCAAGGTTTGATGTTTTGTGCTTTCAGAGATGGTATTCTGCATACCTTGGTTGTAATGAGTGGTTATTTGAGTTACTGTTGCTTTTCTATTATCTCAAACCAATCTGCCCATTCTCCTCTGACATCAACAAGGCATTTTTGTCCACACAGCTACCGTTCACTGGAAATTTTCTCTTTTTTGAACAATTCTTTGTAAATCCTAGAGATGGTTATGTGTAAAAATCCCAGTAGATCGGCAGCTTTTGAAATATTCAGACCAACCTGTCTGGCACCAACAACCATGCCAGGTTCAAAGTCACTTAAATTCCCTTTGTTCCCCATTATGATGGTCGGTTTGAACTTCAGCAAGTTGGCAGTACTTTGCCGTTGAATACTGTTGTTATGGTAGCAAATAGCTACCATAACCCTGGTATTTTTTTAAACAGCGGATGGCCGGCTTTCAGACAAAAGTGGTCTCTGCGGCGGATTTGCCGCAAGATCACTTTTATCGGGGGCGGGAGAGGTGCCCACCCCCCTCCCGCCACTTTCCCCTAGCCTCCGCCATTTACTGGACCTGCCGGTAGCAGCGGAGACGATCGGGACCGCTCCCCTCAATGCCTGTGAGCGGAAGATGCTGCCCACTCGGCTCTATAGCACTGACTGGCGGAAGCAACGTCAAATGTCACTTCCGCCCAATGCTCTTAAAGGGGTTTTTTTTTTCAAGTGTCATTCATTTTTTATTGCATTTAAGTGTAAATATGAGATCTGAGGTCTTTTTGACCCAGATCTCATATTTAAGAGGCCCTGGCATGCTTATTTCTATTATTATATATGTTTACATTTCTTGTAATAGGAATAAACATGATCAAAAATTTATTTTTTTAAAAGGACGGTGTAAAAAAAAAAAATTTATAGCGCCCTGTCCCGCCGAGCTCGCGCGTAAAAGCGAGCGCATACATAAGTCCCGCCCACATATGAAAACAGTGTTCAAACCACACATGCGATCATTAGAGCTCTAGGCCTCCTCTGTAACTCAAGACTGGTAACCTGCAGGAATTTTTAAACGTCGCCAATGCAGATTTTTAAGTGCCAAAGTCTGGTCGCCATTCCACGAGCGGATGCAATTTTGAAGCCTGACATGTTGGGCATCAATTTACTCGGCGTAACATTATCTTTCACAATATGAAAAAAAAATTGGGCTAACTTTACTGTTTTCTTATTTTTTAACTCAAAATGATTTTATTCCAAAAAAAAAAAAAATGCGTTTGTAAGACGGCTGCGCAAATACGGTGTGACATAAAGTATTGCAATGACCGCCATTTTATTCTCTACGGTGTTAGAAAATAAATATATATAGTGTTTGGGGGTTCTAAGTAATTTTATAGCAAAAAAAAACTGATTTTAACTTGTAAACACCGAATCTCGAAAAGAGGCTCGGTCTCGAAGTGGTTAAGTAGTTGGCAGTCTAGACGTTCTGAAAGGAGCTAAATGCAAAGAAGCTCTGAATAAGTAAATATGGTCAAATCTATAACAAATCAAGCTGTCAGAGTCATTTCAAGAAACCAATCTTTCAATGTATGTCTGGTTTAGAAAATAAACTGTTAAAATGTATGTAAAGCTAAAACCCCAATCAGGTTATTGTTTGCTACCTGTGTTCTGCTGGGGAAATTTCCTTTTTACTGTGCTGGACACACAAGTGGAAATGAGAGAAAATCTCTCCAAAGTGAATGGAATTCCCATCTCTAGAGAGTCACAGGAACAGGTGTCCCCATTGGATGATTCCCTCTCACCCCTTGCTCTAGTAACAACTGGAAAATTATTTTTTCACTTCACACTCTGTCCCTGCGACAACGGTCACCAGGACAAATATGTAGGCAGGTGCATGTATCCTCCTCTCCTGTAGGTAGCACTGTGCCCATGTTATAGGAGAAGGGCAGTCTCTTAGGGGAAAGACTCTATTAGCTCCGCCAAGAAGTTGAGGCCAGACTTCTGGGGGAACCCAAATGGCCTACTGGTATGACAATAATGTTATGGAACATTTTACAATGCTACATCGTTTTTTTCTTATCTACTGGGGCTCCTTGAGCGCATGTGATATTTTCAGTGGCGCCTGGTGTTTTTTTTTTCGGGGGGGGCAAGCAACCACCCCCCACCCCCCCAGCGGGCGGCAGCACCTCATTCTCCCCCCCGCCAGTTCGCTGTCCGGGACTTACCCCAGGCAACTCTAAGCAGCGGGCATCGGGCATCAGGCAGCAGCTCCTGTGCCCTTTCCTCCATTACGGGCCCACCCACGTCCTGCAAGGGACCTAACGCATGGATTGGGGGGGCGGTGCCTGTGCGCCTTTAATGGCCCCTAGATATTTTATTAGCCTTTAGGTGGCATTCACACTTTGGCGTAGCGGGAACAAGCTCTCATGATTTTGGTTGAGCGATTTGCGGGTGATTTTGTCACATAGTGCCAGCCCCTTCGCATGCCCTATCCCATGAAAATAAGCTCTTTCTCCTTTTTGAGTGACAAGCTTCATGCAATTGTTAAAGGCACGGTTTGCCACGTTTGCCGTGCGATCCTGTTAGCAAAACCACATTGCGTTTGGTGTGCCATTACTGATAATGGAACCCAAACATGCTGCGTGTGTTTTACAGTGATTGCACCGATTCTGCCCGCAATTCCAAATCGCAAATTGTGAATGGAGCCTTAAAGCTGACCTCCAGGCAGATATAAAAACACCAGTGAATGCAGTTGTGCCATTACAATAGTATCTGTAGAAGATGTAAATTACATTGTTTGTAGAACTGTTTTTCCCCACAAATAGAGCTTTCTTTTGGTGGTATTTGATCCCCTTTGTGTCATTTCTGATCACCGCAAAAAAAAAACAAATTTCTTACTTTTTGCTAAAATACAAATCCAAAAAAAAAAAAATATAAAAAAACATTTTTTTTTATCAGTTTTGGCCGATTTATATTCTTCCTCATATTTTTGGTAAAAAAAATTGCAATTGGCATTTATTGATTGGTTTGCGCAAAAGTTGCCGCGTTTATGGATGATGAGAATTAATTTCTGGGGTTTTTATTTATTTATTTTTTTTTACTAGTAATGGTGGCGTTCTGCGATTTTTATCGGTACTGCGATATTGCAGCGGACATGTTGGACCATTTTGACACTTTTTTGGGACCATTGGCCTTTATACAGCGATCGGTGCTGTAAAAATGCACTGATTACTGTGTAAATGCCATTGGCAGTGAAGGGGTTAACCTGCAGGGGGCGCTCTAAGGGTTAACTGTGTTCCCTGGGTGTGTTCTAACTGTATGTGGGCTGGGCTGGCAGGGGGAGGGGAGTGATCGTGGCTTCCATATACAGGAAGCCTGTGATCACCGCCCTTCCCCCCTCTGTCAGAACAGAGATCCGTGTTTACTTAAACGGACCTCCGTTCTTTCACTGCGGGGGGAGCATCGCGGGTAGCCGATGGCGATCAAGTCCGCCCCGCCCGCTCCCTGGCCCCCCGGAACACAGTGAGCGCTCACAGTGTGGGATCTTGCAGCCGCGTCATATGATGGCGGTTTGCGATATAGTGCCATCTTCTCGCCGTCAGACTGCAGTCGGCGGTCGGCAAGAGGTTAATAAATTTCTTTAAAAAATTACATGAGGTTCCTTTGGCAAAATAAATTGCTAGCGTGATTATACTCACATTTCCAATAATTGTTATGTACATATGGTATACTGCATGAAGTCTGTAACTTCTATTTTTAAGATGTAATTTTTAAAGAAATTTATTAATAAAACTTACGTATTTTACTTCCTGTCACTCTAATTTGGGGTGCCATTACCCTCAAAATCCCAGGGGTAATCCTGTGCTAGTGTATAAATTGTTTAGGGATGTGGTAATAGACTTTGTTTCCCCTAGCCCAATTAACCCCAAATGGGTTGTTGTCACACTCTCAGTGGTTCATTTTTCACCGATCAGGGTAAAGAGCCAATGAAATTGGCTCTTTACCACATGACCGGCTGTGTTCAATCACAGCCAATCACAAATGTACACAAACCATGAGTATCTGCCTGCTACCGTGTTCTCCTCCTCACACACCGTTCCAGTGTGAGGAGGAAATCAAGGAAACAGTGAGTTACAGTCTACTGTTATTACTGTTGTGCCCAGATTGCCCCCCTGAATAAAGAGGACTTGTCATCATCACCCCATCTGCAGTACCTGTCATCCAATCAGAGTACCTGTCATCCCATCAGTACGTGTCCCATGAGCCCATCAGGAGTACCTGTCTGTGCAGCCAATTACTACCTACGTGCAGCTCATTAGTCCCTGACGTGCAGCCCATTAGTCCCTGACGTGTAGCCCATTAGTCCCTGACTTGCAGCCATTAGTCCCTCACATGCAGCACATCACTACCTGTCGGGCAGCCCATCACTACCTGTAGAGCAGCCCATCACTACCTCTCGTGCAGCCCATCAGTGTCACCCGTCATACAGCCACCATGTCCAGAAGAGTATACACTCCAGAAGAGGCATATCAGATACTAAGCCTGACCCATGAGAGCAGTTCTGATTCCAATTCCGATTTTGGTTCGGAATACGAGCCCATCGAAGGCAGTACATCGGCATCCAATTCAGAGGAGGAAGTAGTCCGTCCTAAAATAAGAAGAGGATCAGGCAGCTACCAGCAACACCAGACACCCCAATGGCCAATCGGCAAATGCCAACAGTGCTAGACCACAGGAGGAGATGCCCAGTACAAGTGCTGGAATTTCACGCAAAAGAATTAGGGCCCAATACCAGCTTCCGGATGCCTTGGCAAACCCATTATGGCTGCCTTCTAGCACAGGGTCAACCACAGTCCCCCCTTTCACAGCACAGCTGGATGTGCAGGTTAACACCAAAGGTTTCTCTGAAATTGATTTTTTAAGTTATTTTTCCCTGACGAGTTGGTTCAAAACATCGTGGACCAAACAAATCTTTTTGCTTGTCAATTTATAGAAAACAACCCCAGCTCAAGCTATGCCCGCCCTTTTGAATGAAGACCCGTAACAGTGGAGGAGCTTACATTGTTTTTAGGCCTTACGCTCAACATGGGGCTTACAAAAAAAACAAAGTGCCTGCATATTGGTCTACCAACCCCACCCATCCACCACATGCCAATTTTTTCAGCTGTCGTGCCCAGGTCGAGATATGAAATGATAATGCTCTTCCTGCATTTCAGTGATAACACGCAGTGTTCCCCCCGAAATCATCCCGACTTTGAAAAATTATATAAAATTCGCCCCCTAATTGATTCGTTCTCTAAGAGGTTTGCCGAACTATATATCCCTGAGCAGAACATCTCTGTGGAGGAATCCCTGGTCCATTTCACAGGCCGGCTGGGAATCAAGCAGTATATCCCAAGTAAGATGGCCAGGTACAGATTGAAGCTCAACAAGCTCTGTGAAAGCTCCATATGTGTGCATACCTTTCATGTGTATGAAGGCAAAGACTCCCAGCTCCAGCCCCCTGAGTGTCCACCGTACATGGGAATAAGCGGGAAAATTGTCTGGGAGTTGGAATTCCCACTCTTCCAAAAGGGGTATCACATCTACATCGACAATTATTATACTAGTTTGCCTCTGTTCCGCCACCTATATTTGAAGAATACTTTAGCCTGCGGTAAAGCAAGAAAAAAACAGGAAGGGCTTCCCATAGCGTCTTGTCACCACAAGGCTACAAAGGTGGGGAATCGGAAAACCTGAGGAATGAGAAAGTGTTGGTCGTGAAGTGGAGGTATAGCAAAGATGTGTACATCATGTCCACCATCCATGATGACACCTCGTTGGAAGTTCCCAGAAGATGCGGTCCCATTCAAAAGCCTTGCTGTATCCACGAGTATAATAAATTCATAGGGGGGGTGGATTTAAATGACCAAATGTTGCAGCCCTATCTATCAACCTGAAAGTCCCTCTTCTGGTACAAAAAAGTCACAATTTACTTTTTTAATTTGCCCATTTACAGCGCATTCATCACCTATCAAAAATCGACTGAAGTACCCACCACCTTCCCAAATGTATTGAAGACGTTGTCACTGCCCTGATATTTCAACAAGCATCGCCCCCAGAAAGCATTTGCTCCAATTGTGGCAGCAAGAGCGTCATTTTCCTGACAATATTCCACCATCTGCAAACAGAAGAAGACGCCAAAAAATTTTTTGGGTGTGCACCAAAAGAGTAGTTAGGAAAGACACCAGTTTCCATTGCCCCCAATGTCCCTCCCAACCTGGCCTTTGCATCAGAGAATGCTTCAGATGCTATCTCACTCTTGTAAATTATTAGCCCATATTTCAAATAGACTGCCATTTCCCCATTTTCAATTTCTGTGCCTATTATTTCCCTGGTGCCTCAACCAACCATACCACTGCCTTCCATGTGAACTGACCCTGTCCCATTTCTTGACTATGCCTCTGCCTACCGTCTGCATTGTTTATCCACCATGTTTCTGCCTTTCACGTGAACTGACCCTCGACTGTATCGACTATATCTCTGTATACCATCTATTTCTGCCTCTTACCTGCACTGACCTCGGCCAGTTGACTATGTTTTTGCCTGCCCTTTGGACTGATCTTTCACCCTGCTACACAGGGGTCTCACATATTTGAGGGGCTCCAGAATGGTGTTCTGATTTGAGAAAACCAGTTATTGTTTTTTTCTTTGTTTTGTAATTTCCAGAACAGGGTCTGGTGTCCGGAGGCTTCAAAGTGATTTGGGTGGGAGAAGCCTCTACCCCTGTCCCCATTCTTTCCTGACCGAGGCTCTAAGCTTGATGGTCCTGCCTGCTGCCTGGACAAATACTTTGGCTGTACTGACAATATCTTTGCCTGCACTGACCCAGGACTTTTTGTGGACCATGTGCCTATTGCCTGCACCAATACTTTGGCTGTACTGACCATATCTCTGCCTGCTGCCTGTACTAACTATGGACAGTATTCCTGCCTTCTGCATGGACGATCCTTTCGCTGCTGCTGACCACATCCCTGCCTGCTACCTGGACCAATGTTTTGACTGTGCTGCCAATATCTCTACCTGTACTGACTATGGACAGTATTCCTGCCTGCTGCCTGTTCTGCTGTCTCTCTCCATGTTCCTGCCTGCTGCCTGAACTGATGCTCTGTATTTTGGTTTGTACAGTACATGCTATGTGTTAGAAATATGAAGGGCCTTCAACAATGTGATAGGTTGGCAGGAATTTATGTGTGTAATTTATGTCCCTAGAACAACTGGAGGTGCTATTTGGATGTTGGGCCTCTGTATGTGGCCAGGCTGTGTAAAAGTCTCACACGTGGTATCGCCATACTCAGGAGGAGTAGCAGAATGTATTTTGAGGTGTCATTTTTGCTATGTACATGCTATGTGTTAGAAATATTGTAAATGGACAACTTTATGTAAAAAAAATGCATTTTAATTTTTTTTCCACATTTTCCAAAAACTTCTGGAAAAAAATGAGTCATTCAAAGGACTCATTATGCCTCATAGATTATACATTGGGGTGTTTGCTTTTCAAAATGGGGTAATTTTGTGGGCATTTCCATTTTCCTGGTGCTTCAGGGTCTTCAAAAGTGTAATGGGGGTTGAGAAATGAGATTTGTAATTTATGCTTGTAGAACGACTGAAGGTGCTATTTCAATATTGGGCCTCTGTATGTGGCCAGGCTGTGCAAAAGTCTCACACATGTGGTATCACCATACTCAGGAAGAGTAGCAGAATGTATTTTGGGGTGTCATTTTTGCTATGTATATGCTATGTGTGGGAAATATCTTATAAATGGACAACTTTGTGTAAAAGAAAAAGCATTTTCATTTTTTCCCACATTTTCCAAAAACTTCTGGAAAAAAATGAGTCATTCAAAAGACTAAGTATGCCTCATAGATTATACGTTAGGATGTTTGCTTTCCAAAACGGGGTCATTTTGTGGGCGTTTCCATTGTCCTGGTGCTCCAGGGCCTTCAAAATTGTGGTAGGCTGTCATCAAATTAGATGTGTAATTTATGCTCCTAGAAAGCTTGGAGGTGCTACTTGGATGTTGGGTGTCTGTATGTGGCCAGTCTGTGTAAAAGTCTCACACATGTGGTATCGCCATACTCAGGAGGAGTAGCAGAATGTATTTTGGGGTGTCATTGCAAGTATGCATATGCTGTGTGTGAGAAATAACTTGTTATTATGACAATTTTGTGTAAAAAAAAAATCTTAATTTTCCCAAGAATTGTGGGAAAAATTGCAACTTCAAGAAACTCGCCATGCCTCTTACTAAATACCTTGGAATGCCTACTTTCCAAAAAGGGTCATTTGGAGGGTATTTATACTTTCTTGGCTTGTTAGTGTCTCAAGAAATGAGATAGGCGGTCAGTACATGAGGTGTGATCAATTTTAAATTATTTGCACCATAGCTTGTAGACTCTATAACTTTCACAGAGACTAAATAATATACACTAATTTGGGTTATTTTTACCAAAGATATGTAGCAGTATACATTTTGGCCCAAATTTATGAAGAAAAATTACTTATTTGCAAAATTTTACAATAGAAACTAAAAAAAAGTGTTTTTTTCAAAATTTTTGCTCTTTTTCCGCTTATATTGCAAAAAAATAAAAAAAACAGCGTTCGTTATATACCACCAAAAGAAAGCTCTATTTGTGAGAAAAAAATTATAATAATTTTGTTTCGGTACAGTATAGCATGACTGAGTAGTTGCCATTCAAAGTGTGAGAGTGCTGAAAGCTGCAAATTGGTCTGGGCACAAGGGGTGTATAAGTGCCCTGTATTGAAGTTATCCTGCATTTTTTTAAGGGTGTACCTTTTATATTGCTGCAAAGCGATAATAATGCAAATATATATATATATATATATATATATATATACATTTTAGTTTAGCAAAATATTAATTTGTATTCACACAGCATGGTATGATTACATTGGAGGTACCCAGTGTACTGTTTCATGATTGTATTACTAAAAAAAGACCACAAGGTGGAGCAAGTAGGTAATTTCATCATGATCTGCCAAAACTGGTGTCTAGAAACAAATGTTATTACATTTATGATTATTATTAATAATAATAATGCAAATAATATTTACATATTATTGTTAAAGGGCATCTATCACAAGAAAAACTGTATTTGGACAAGCAGCCGATCATTAACCGGTTCCACACTGCACGCAGTAGATTTACTGCGGCGGTGTGGACACTGAACGTGAATCGCCATAAATAGGCGGCGATCGCAGGCAAAGCTAGGGGGCACGCACGCGGTGGTCCCGTTCGTTGCCGGACCATTCAGTCAACAGGAATAGACCAATGGATTTTGGTCTATTCCTGTTGATCGTCCAGCGAATGGGATTTCTTCCCCTGCCTGTGAAATGTAAACACAGGCAGGGGAAGTGATGTCATCTCCCCTCTCTGCTTTCTTTTCCGTTGCAGAGAGGAGAGAGAGACATCTAGAAACGTGAGTTGCACCAACACTACACTGACACCAGGTCACATAGGCACATTTAACCCTTTGATTGCCCCCTAATTGCTCCCCAGTTAACCCCTTCACTCCCTGTCACTCCCTGTCACAGTGTCATATAGTGCAGCGATCTGATTTTTACCGAACGCTGTACTTGTGACCCTTGTGACACAAAATAAGTGTTAGGGTAGGTTACTAGTAGACCTAGGTAGGTGTAAATACCCCCCCTTGCCCCCCCAATAAAGGTTTTAACCCCCTGATTGCCCCCTGTCACCTGTGATCAACGTATAAGTGTCATCGGTGATGCTAGCTAGCTAGCTAGCTAGTTTTTTCCCCCATCTGATTACCTGCCATATATTATTTTATATACCTTTTATAGGTCCAGCCCACCCAAGTGCAGGATCAATAGATCGCTGACACTTACCACTCACATAACACATATCTGCAGCCTTCGCAGAGATCACACCCGATCCCTGCCAATTCTGACAGTGAATTTGGTAGCGACTTGACACAGGCTCTGACAACCAGGTGCACTTTTTTGCCTGTGAGTCTCACTAGTGTACCTATAAATTTAGAGGCCAAGTCTAATCCGAGGTACACTAGTGATGAGGCCTACGCGATTGTGAGTATGACAGATGAGAGCGATGGGGAAGACTCACTGTCAGATTCAGACTCACCAATTGAGTTAGTATTGGACAGTGGCTCCATGACAGATAGCTCTGACGATTGGGTGGTCCCTGCTAAGGTCAGGTATACCAGATCCCGTTTAGCTGTCGCTGAGGTGCAAGAACCGCAGGGCTCTCGTATGGAGCAGAGAGCCAGTACTAGAGCTGCTACCCCTTCTGGTGACCTGGCAAGCACCAGCGGCCTAGTACATCCTGGTCATACAACCAGCACTGCAGTAACACTTGGTGACGTGGCGAGTCCCATAAGTGCAGTTCAAGCTGGTGTGGCTAGCACAAGTAATGCCCCGCAGCCACGAAGATGAAGAACACAGGCCCGCAGAGCCCATAGTGCCCTTTCTGATGCGTTTGCAAACCCTGATTGGCAACCCACCACTGATGCAGCGCCCGTACTTCCCCCATTCACTGCCCAACCCGGAATTCAGGTGAATACAGTTGATTTTAGGGCCATTGATCTTTTTTCGCTGTATTTCACCGAAGATCTCTATAGATCTATTCCGAATTTAAGACCTTTCTGGGCCTCCCCCTCAACATGGGCATATATAAACTACCTGAATTGCGGTTATATTGGTCCACTGACTCAATTCATCACATGTATGTCTACTCTGCTTCTATGGCCAGGACACGATACGAGCAGATTCTGCGGTTCATGCACTTCAGTGACAATCGACTCGATCGTCCGAATGGAGACCCTGAATTTGACCGGCTCTACAAAATTCGGTCCCTCATAAACCACTTCAACCAGACATTCGCAGCACATTTTATTCCCAACCAAGTTGTGTGTGAGTCCCTGATTAAATTTGCTGGCCGTCTTGTTTTCAAACAGTACATCCCCAACAAGCGTGCCAGATACGGGGTCAAGATGTATAAGCTCTGTGACAGGGCCACAGGCTATAAATGTAGTTTTATGGTTTATGAGGGCCAAGATAGCCGCATAGAGCCGGAAGGATGTCCAGACTACATGGGGAGTGCTGGCAAAATTGTGTGGAGCTTGGTGTCACCCTTATTCGGAAAGGGGTACCATTTGTACTTGGACAATTACTACACAAGCGTGCCACTTTTTAGTCACTTACTTGATCACCAAATTGGCGCATGTGGCACCGTGCGACCTAATCGCCAGGGCTTCCCCCAACGGATGGTAGATTCCCAACATAGTCGGGGGGAGAGAGCCTGCTTGAGATGTGATAATTTGCTTGCGATAAAGTGGAGGGATACAAAGGATGTTTTCATTCTTTCCTCCCTTCATGCAGACACGGCTGTCCAAATTAGAACAGCGACTGGTGTTGTGGAGAAACCCCTCTCTGTCCACCAATATAACCTTAATATGGGAGGGGTGGACCTCAATGACCAGTTATTGGCGCCGTACTTAATTGCCCGTAAATCCAGACGCTGGTACAAAAAAGTGTCTATTTACTTCTTTCAATTGGCTTTGATGAACGCTTTTGTGCTATACAAAGCGTCAGGACGGACTGGACCTCTCCTGCCATTCCAGGAAGAGATCATCAGAGCCCTTCTGTATCCAGATGGTTCTGCACCCCAAGTTCCCAATCCACATGCAGTGAGCTGGCTGCATGGACGGCATTATCCACATGCCATCCCTGGTACCCCTACCCAACGATACCCCCAAAAAAGATGTCGTGTCTGCCGACGAAACGGATACAGGCGTGACACCCGATATTATTGCCCCACCTGTTTGGACCAGCCTGGTCTCTGCATCGGTCACTATTTCGAGCGCTACCATTCATTAGTTTAGTATTAGCGTAGGGAACAGCACTACATAGAAATAGGACACACTTTCACAGGGTCTCCAAAGATGTCACCGCATTTTTGGAGACCATAACCTTTACTGTTCACTGTTATAAAAAAAAAAAGCGTACCCAAAAAAAAAAAGTTATAAAAACCAAAAAACTTTAAAAAAATAAAAACCAAAAACAGTTGTACGTTTCTTGTTTTTCTATCTCCATTTTCTCTCTATTCTATTTCTATTGCTCTCTCTATTGTTGTTTATGCATATCTGTAATGTTTTGTTGCTGTTTATTATAGTGGGTTTTTTTATTTTGCAGGTATGCAATGTTTTTATGTAACATGTAATTATTTTTTTATTCTTAGCAGGAATATTATTTTTTTATGTGTTACTGTTTTTATTCATCTTTATTTAATTTTCAGGTACACCAGCTGCAGCGCTGATTTATTCAGGGTGACAGCAATAGCGTTTGCTCCCACCATATATAAAGCAGTGACTCCAGCGCTGTTGGAGGTGATTTCACCAACACAGTTAAAAAAAGAGCAAATATACCGGAGCATAGGGGCAGTGGGTGGAAATTGGGGCAGATTGCCCCTATGCTCCGGTATATTTTTTTTTTTAAAATGGCTATGCCCACCATTAGAAGTGGGAGGATGAAGAGAGGTTTTCTAATGGTGGGCATACCCACCGATTTGATTTTTTTTCATGAAAAAAAGAACATTACTATATATGCCCAACAAGGACCAGCGACATACTAGTATGTTGCTGGTCTTCTCAGGCTCTCCTGTCCCACCGAGGAAAGTGAGAATGCAGCTGGTGGTTCCGCCAGCTGACCATAGAGCTGATTGAAGACTAGAATGGCTCCAATCATCTCCATGGCCTAAGAAACCGGAGGCTACGAGCATTTTGTGACTTCGGTTTTCGCCAGATATAAACAGCGCCATTGGGAAATTGGGGAAGCATCTTATCAAACCGATTTTGGTGTGGTCAAATGCTTTAAGGGCTGGCGAAAGATCTAGCGTTTAGTAGACCCCAAATTTTAAAAAAAATTATATGCGACAATACCTATTTTTATCATAGGGTATATTTAAAATCCCTGTGATAAAAATAAAAATGATAAAAAAAATAAGAAAAAGATGAAAGGGACAGTGTAAAAATAAAATAAAAAGCAAAATGAATAATAAAAAAAAAAAGCACCCCTGCCCCCCCCCGTGCACGCGCGCAAAGGTGGACGCAAGCGTCAGTTTCGTGTCATATGTAAACAACAGTTTCACCATGCATGTGAGGTATCACCGCGAATATCAGGTCGAGGGCAGTAATTCTAGCAGTAGACCTCCTCTGCAGATCTAAAGTGGTAACCTGTAAAGGCTTTTAAAAATGTATATAGTTTGTCGCCGCTTTGCAGGTGTGCGTCATTTTTGAAGCATGTCATGTTTGGTGTCTATGCACTCGGCATGAGATCAACTTTTATATTTCACCAAACATTTGGGCAAAATAGTATGTTTTTGCGAATTACAATTCAAAAAAGTGGTTTTTTTCCCCAAAAATTGCGTTTAAAAAATCGCTGCGCAAATACTATGTGAAAACAAAAATTGTAACACCCACTATTTAAATCTGTAGGGCCTCTGCTTTAAAAAAATATATAATGTTTGGGGGTTCAAAGTCATTTTCTAGCAAAAAAAAATGATTTTTTCATGTAAATAAAAAGTGTCAGAAAAGACTTGGTGGTTCAAATGGTTAGAAGAGTGGGTGATGTTGGGCATAAAATGCCAGGAAAGTTCAAAACCCCCCCCAAATTACACCATTTTGGAAAGTAGACACCCCAAGCTATTTTCTGAGAGGCATGTTGAGTCCATGGAATATATTATTTGTTTGTCATAAATGATTGAAAAGTGACAAAAAAAAAAAAATTACACAAAGTTGTCACTGAAATGATATATTGCTCACCCATGCCATGGGTATGTGTGGAATTACACCCCAAAATACATTCTGCTGCTTCTCCTGAGTATGGGGATACCCCATGTGTGAGACTTTTTGTGAGTCTATCCGTGTACGGGATCCCGAAAACCAATCACCTCCTTCAGGATTTCTAAGGGGCGAAAATTTATGCCTTCACCCCATACTACGTATCCAGGTTTCGGAGGCCATGAAATGCCCAGATAGCAAAAAGAAAACCCAAATGACCCCATTTTGGAAAGTAGACACCCCAACCTATCTGCTGAGAGGCATGTTGAGTCCATGGAATATTTTATATTTTGCCACAAGATTCGGGGAAATGTCAATTTGTATTTATTTTTTTTTACACAAAGTTGTCACTGAATTGATATATTGCTCATACATGCCATGGGTATATGTGGAATTACACCCCAAAATACATTCTGCTGCTTCTCCTGAGTATGGGGATACCCCATGTGCGAGACTTTTTGGGAGCCTATCCGCATACAGGACCGTGAAAACTAATCACCGCCTTCAGGCTTTCTAAGGGCATAAAATGGTGATTTTACTCCTCAGTACCCATCACGTTTTTGGAGGCCCTGAAATATCAAGGTAGCACAAAATCCCCCCCAAATGACCCCATTTTGGAAAGTAGACACCCCAAGGTATTTGCCAAGAGGCATGGTGAGTATTTTGCAGCTCTCATTTGTTTTGGAAAATGAAGAAATAAACAGAATTTTTTTTTTTTTTTACTTTTTTCAAATTTCAAAACTTTGTGAAAAAATGTGAGATCTGCAAAATACTCAACATGCCTCTCAGCAAATAGCTTGTCTACTTTCCAAAATGGGGGTTTTCTGCTATCTGGGCATTCCATGGCCTCCGAAACTGTGATAGGGAGTGAGGAGTAAAATCAGCTTTCCTGACGGACTCCATGGCAGCCTACCTGTGGGTTAACCCCGCCTCCTCTCCAATGCTATAGGACCCCTAATCCCATAAATGTGTGCTATCGGCTAGAGACCGTGTTCCTTTTTTGTCCTCCTCCTGGAATTGGTGTTTGAAGTGAACACTTACGTGTCAAGAAGCGTCCAAACCAAGGGAGTCGGGCATCCTTCAGATGCGGTACAGCCCAGGACCCAGCCACGGGCGGGTGAGTGGCTTCAGGCTCAAGAATGTCCAGTGGTGGGGACAGACTGTGGATGCCCCAGGGAAAGGACGCTCGGCAGGTGGCTAACTACCGGTTTGCGGTTCACTCCATGGCAGCCGTATGTTTTTGGTCTTGGTGCTTATAATATTCTCTACTTTCTGCCTGTTTCCTATGTGCATGGCGGTGTTTACGTTCCCGAGTCCTCCCCGGTGATGGTCGGTGCAGGGGCAGCACGGATCCAGGTCCTATGGCGCCTGGAGCGCTTCTGCGTTCCAGAGAGCCGTGTTTTTGGGTCGCGTCGGTGAGTGCGCATGTGCCGGCCTCGGACGAGACCGAGGCCTGGTTCGCTCATGCGCGGAGCGCCGCGGGACCCGGCGGCTGCGCAGGCGCAGTTCGGCATAGCCCCGAGGCGCAGGCACGTGGGTGTGATGTCACAAAGGGTGGGGGATTGAAATAGCTGTCGAGCCCCAGAGTCTTTGGGAAGACTCTGTGGGCAGTGTAGCGGCAGCTTCCCCACGCCCTGAGTGGCAGCCAAAAGGTAGGCCCTGTCTGGTGGGAGGCTGAGCGCCCTTAAAGGGGCAGGTAAAAAAAAAAGACAATATATGTGTATATATATATGTTGGAATATGTATGTTTTTTTACGCTATGCTCTCCTCCCTCCCCCAGCCTCAAGCCTGTTCCCACGGGGTGAGATGGACAAATCACCGCCCTCCTGCGGTCAGCCTCCTCGCACAAGGTATGTGCAGGGGAGGGCGGGAGGTTGGGTGGGACTAGGAGTGGTGGGGCGAAGCACTCTGACTAAGCCCTGTGTATGCCCTTTTGTCTCTCTTCCTTTCTTCCAGCCCTTCCAGGTCCAGTCCTCAGTATATGGCCCACCAAGCCCCTGTCAAGTCGCATCAGCACCATCATTCCTCATCCAGATCCAAACATGGCTCTCCGTCTGGGGATCATCATCAGAGGAGACGCTCCCATTCCTCCTCCAGGCACCGCTCCCACCGCCATGACAGCCGCTCTGATCATAGAGCCTGCTGGGGATGTTGGGCGCGGGTCCCGGAGGGCAAGTCTCTGTGCGACCCCTGTTACGCCCGGGTGGTTGGGGAAAGGAATACGGAAAACCAGCAGATGGAGTCGCTGGTGAATCGTGTAGTGCAGCAGTCCCTAAAGGAATGGGGCGCATCGCACACACGGAGCCAAACCACCGCCATGTCAGGCTCAGTGGCCGACGAAGCCCTGGAAGATACGTGCTCATTCCGGCCTTATGATTCCTCGCTCAGGTCCTCAGACAGCGAGATGGAAGCGGATGACTTTCCAGGTGGCTTTGATTTTGCCCTGGTATCCCCGCTGATAAAGGCAGTCAAAGAGGCCCTTAAATGGGAGGATCCCTCCGCTCCGCAGGCGAAGCAGAGAAAATTCTTTAAGCACCTGGGGAAGGAGCGCCCAGCTTCCCGCTCTTGGGAGAGCTGAAGGACATTATACTGGAAGAATGGGGGAAGACGGACAATAAGTCGTCCATGTCTGGTAAATCGGCGAAACTTTATCCATTTAAGCCTGAGGATGTAAAGCACCTGGAGAACACCCCTCTGGTAGACGCAGCTCTGATGCGGCTGGCTAAGCATGTTACTCTCCCGCTTGAGGATGCGGTATCTTTCAGGGATGGCCTAGAGAGGAAGATCGACCAGGACCTCAAGAGGGTTTACGGGTTGGCCGGTGCGGCCTGCAAGCCTGCCCTGGCCCTCGCGTTGTTATCCAAAGCAATGGAACCCTGGAAGGAGAATGAAGAGTCGGTGATTAGGGGTGTCTCTGAAGAGTTGGCCGGAAGCTCAGCAGTCCAGGAGCTGAAGCTAGCAACAGCCTTTTTGGGGGAGGCCTCCATTGACCTTATCCGCCTCTTGGCCCGGGCTATGTTGTCCGCGGTCACGGCTAGGCGGGCGTTGTGGTTACGCCCCTGGTGTGCTGACCCGGCGTCTAAGCAGGCCTGGTGTAAGATTCCCTTTGAGGGGTCTTCCCTGTTTGGTAACAAACTGGACAGTGCCATAGCTCGGGCCACAGGGGGGAAGTCTGGATTCATCCCCCAGGATAGGCGTCTATTTGGTCAGAAGAGACCACAGCGCAGAAGAAGGAGTACAGAGCGTTCAAGGGAAGCTCGCTCGTACAAGCCGGGTAGAGACTTCAGGAGGAACTGGAGAAGAGGGCAGACTGGGCAGAAGTCGACCAAGGGCCAGGTGTCCGGGGCCCGGGAGGCCACTAAGTCATTTGGAGATTGGGCCCATCCAGGCGGGTCGGGTAGGGGCGCGTCTATGCCTTTTCCGGCACGTCTGGACAGCCTTGATCTCGGACCACTGGACCATCGAGACGGTGTCAAAAGGTCACTCTTGGTCCTTCATCGCTACCCCTCCGCACAGGTTTGTCGCAACAATGCTCCGGCGGGCAAAAGAAAGAAGAAAAGCTCTCCTGGATTATGTAGACTCGCTGGTGGTTCAGGGAGCTGTCCTACCTGTCCCGGAGGCAGAGGAATTCAGGGGGTCTACTCACCTCTTTTCCTCGTATAAAAGAGAAATGGCGCCTGGCGTCCGGTGATAGATTTAACGCATTTAAACAAATATATAGAATACGAAAAATTCAAGATGGAAACGCTGTCCACAATCCAGCAAGCCGTACAAATGGGCGATTGGCTGGTCTCAATAGACCTAAAAGATGCCTATTTTCATGTGCCTGTGGAGGAGGGGTTCAGCAAGTTCCTCCGGTTCGTGGTCAGGCCGAGACATCTGCAGTTTACCAGTCTCCCATTCGGTCTCTCAACGTCTCCTCGCACCTTTTCCAAGGTTCTCCGGGCCGTAGTAGCTCTGATTAGAACAAAGGGGATTTGTTTGTATCATTACCTCGACAATCTACTCCTGCTCTCGCAGGAGAGGGAGCAACTACTTGCCCACGGAGACCAGGTCGTTTCCATCCTGACCGAGTTCGGCTGGTTGCTGAATCTAGAGAAGAGCCATCTGGAACCAGCCCAGCGTTTGATATACTTGGGGGCTCAGTTCGACACGGTGAAGTGTACAATCTCTCTGCCGGCAGAGAAAATTCCCATCATCAGGAAAAGGGTGTCACCGGCCCTATCTTCCCCATACATGAGGGCCTCTTACTACCTTGAGATCATTGGCACCATGGTTGCCACAACGCCAATGAAGTGAAGTGAGCCCTTTGGAGGCATTCCAGGCAGGATTCCTCCACCAATGGGACTCCGGCAACAACAGCCAGCTCATCCACATAACATCGGCCATGAGGGCCAGCCTTCCCTGGTGGTTGAAACGGAGAAACCTGCTTACATGCCACTCCATCTCCCCGGTCTCATGGGCCGTGTGACCACTGATGGCAGCGGTATGGGATGGGGGGCTTACTACGAGTCGGACTGGCACAAGGCAGGTGGGAGCCCTGCGCCCGCACTCCGGGCTCAAATATTCTGGAGCTACGAGCGGCCTTTCAGGCTCTCCAGACCTTTGGTCACCTTCTGAGGGGGAAAGCAGTTCTTCTCAGAATGGACAATACAACGGCAGTCTCCTATGTGGAGAGACAGGGGGGAACGCGGAGCCCCGCCCTACTCAGAGAAGTCTAGCCAATCCTGTCGTGGGCCCAGAGGCACCTAATGGACATTTCGGCAGTATTTGTCCCCGGGGTCCAGAATGCTCAGGCAGATTTCCTCTCGAGAGTTCAGCTAGACAATACTGAGTGGTCTCTCCACAACGAGACATTCGAGTGGATCGTGTCATTGGGGCTACAGCCGGAGGTGGACCTGTTCGCCTCCCCCTGCAATTTTAAGATCGAGAGATACTACACCCGGAATCATTGCAGTCAGGCCTGCGGGACGGACGCTCTGACGGACAAATGGGAGTTCAGCAAAGCATATGCTTTCCCTCCATGCCCGGTCATCATGAGGTTCCTATGGAGGCTCAGGGCAGAAGCAGTAGAGGTGGTGATGGTGGCCCCATACTGGCCGAACAGGCCATGGTTTCCTCTGTTGACTCAACTGAGCACCCAGGACCCGGTGCCCCTCCCCCTCAGACCGGACCTACTTTCCCAGGGGACAGTTCTACACCCCTGCCCAGCGGTCCTGAGGCTGATGGTCTGGTTCTTGAGATGGGGAGGCTGGAAGCCCTAGGCTGCTCGACGGGTGTCATCTCCACCCTCATGAGTTCAAGAAGGTCAAGTTCCAACAGGGTGTATGGAAGGATTTGGGCCAAATTTGTGCAGTTCGCATCAGCCACACAGAGGTCATCCATAGATCCGGATGTTCAGACAATCCTGGGGATCCTGCAAACGGGCCTAGACCTAGGCTTGGCGGTCAGCTCACTGAGGGTTCAAGTCTCGGCACTATCGGCCTTCTCTGGGTCCACGTGGGCCTGTCACCCTCTGGTCCGGCAGTTCTTTAGAGGGGCAGCAAGATAAAGGCCTCAAAGGAGACCAAGGTTCCCCAAATGGGACTTACCCCTAGTTCTGGACTCGCTCTCGGCGGCAGCCGAACCAACCTCAGTGAAGGAACTGTCCTCCAAGACCGCCTTTCTGGTGGCGGTCACATCGGCCAAGTGGGTCTCGGAAATTGGCTCCCTCGGTCATAAAGAACCCTTCTTGTCCTTCTTTCCAGATAGGGTAGTGCTTGTACCCATGCTCAATGCAAACCCAAAGGTGACGTCAGTATTCCACGAGAATCAGGATATCGTCCTTCCCACGTTCAAGGCATCAGGAACCGGGGGTGTTCACCTGCTGGATGTAGGCGAGGTGCTGAAGGAATACCTCCGGGTAACGGCCTCCTTTAGGCGCTCGGAATATCTTTTTCTGCTGTACTCTGGGAAGAACAGAGGAGAACGGGCCTCGTCCAGAACGATAGCGGCTTGGATCGTCCAGGTGATCCAGCAAGCATATAGGGAGAAGGGGATGGCTCCTCCGGAGGCGGTGACCGCTCATTCCACCAGAGGACTGGCGACATCCTGGGCGGCCGCGCAGCATGTGGCCCCGGAAGTTATCTGCAGGGCGGCTTCATGGTCCTCCATCGATACGTTCATGTCACATTATTGTGTCGAACCAGCTTCCTTGTCCTCTGTGAACTTTGGACGTGCTGTCTTGTCAATTGATGGTGCAAATTAAAATTCTGTGTGTGTAAAGCATACCCTCCCGTGTGGTTCTGGCTAGTTATTTCCCACACGTAGGCTGCCATGGAGTCCGTCAGGAAAACGGAAAATTTCCTATCAAATACTTACAGTAATTTTCCTTTCCTGATGGACTCCATGGCAGACGGAGTCCCCACCCATGAATTAAGGAGTAGGCTAGTTATGGAACACGGTCTCTAGCCGATAGCACACATTTATGGGATTAGGGGTCCTATAGCATTGGAGAGGAGGCGGGGTTACCCACACGTAGGCTGCCATGGAGTCCATCAGGAAAGGAAAATTACGGTAAGTATTTGATACGAAATTTTCAGTTTTTTACACACTTAGAAAAAAAAAAGTTTGTAGACGCTATAACTTTTGTGCAAACCAATAAATATATGGTAATTAACTTTTTTTTTTACCCGAGACATGTGGTTAACCACTTACCTACCAGGCCACTTTTTTACATTTGGTGGTCACAAGCTAAAAACATTTTTTTTGCTAGAGAATTACTTAGAACCCCCAAACATTATATATATATTTTTTTCAAACACCTTAGAGAATAAAATGGCGATTGTTTCAATACTTTTTGTCACACGGTATTTGCGCAGCGGTCTTTCAAGCGCGATTTTTTTGGAACAATTTTACTTTTTTGAGTTAAAAAATAAGACAACAGGAAAGTTAGCCCAATTTTTTTCCATATTGTGAAAGAGGATGTTACGCCGAGTAAATAGATACCATACATGACACGTTTGAAAATTGCGCGCACTCGCGGAATGGCGACAAAGTCCGGTATTTAAAAAGTTCCATAGGCGACGCTTTAAAAATTTTTAATGGTTACCAGGTTACAGTTACAGAGGAGGTCTTTTGCTAGAATTATTGCTCACACTCTGGCGATCGCGGCGATACCTCACATGTGTAGTTTGAACACCGTTTTCATATGCGGGCGCGACTTACGTATGCGTTTTCTTTGCTGCGCGAGCTCGCGGGGACGGTGGCGATTTAAATCTTTTTTTTTTTTTTTATTTATTTATTTATTTATTTTTACTACTGTTCCTTTAAAAAAAAAAAATCTGATCACTTTTATTGCTATCACAAGGAATGTAAACATCCCTTGTGATAGTAATATATGGTGACAGGTACTCTTTTTGGAGGGCTGGGGGGTCTAAAAGACCCCCCATCCCTCCTTTGCACTTCACAGTATTCAGATCGCCAAAAACGGCGATTCTGAATACTGTCATTTTTTTAAATTTGGCGCCGTTAGCCGCCTAGTAAACTGGAAGTGACGTTGTGACGTCGCTTCCGGAATTTGCCGAAGGAGACCCGATCTGAGCCGATTACGGCTTTGATCAGGTCTCCTTCCAGCCGGCGGACGCGCCGGATCATCGCTCCGGTCTCCCGGTGGGACGGGAGGCCGGAGAAGAGCGGCGGAAGGCGGCGGGAGGGGGGGGCGTCCCCTCCCGCCTCCTGGGGTAACGACCGAGCGGCTCCCGAGCCGGATCAGTCATTACCCCTGGATAGCCGACCGCTTGCTCTAAAAAATGATACCGGGATATAGCCTGCAGGTGCAGACTAAGTCCCGGTACAGCTGCTCAAACCCGACCGCCGCCTATTTACGGCGCTGATCGGGAAGTAGTTAAATGCATTTTGGCAAAAATTTATGACTAAAATTTAGTTTATTGTATTTTTGTAATAACATAAAGTTGACAATATCTTTTTTTTTTTAAATTTTCGTTCTTTTTTTTGTTTATATCGCAAAAAATAAAAAGCGCAGCAGTGAACAAATGCCACCGAAAGAAAGCTCTATTTGTGGGAAAAAAAGGACGCAAATTTAGTTTGGGTACTGCATTGCATGACCGTGAAGTTACCAGTTAACGCGGCGCAGTGCCAAATTGAAAAAAGTGCTCTGGTCCTAAAGCTGGAAAACCTTCTGGGGCTGAAGTGGTTAAAGTACCATGTTTATGGTATAAAATGTTACCTATCAGTGAAGCCATACTGAAGGATTAAAGAATAACTAAAGCAAAACATTTTTTTTACGTTTTGGATGGAGTGGAGAGGGAATAAATAGCTGTCGGGTTTTTATTGCTAGCTGTGTCCCATTGGGGAGATTCAACCACTCTATTTGTCCTGGTGACTGTTATCACCGATGGTGAAAGTGAAAAAATCCCACATTTTGGGGATCACATTTTGGTGTCACCTGAACAGGAATAAAGAGGAGATTTATCAATGGGGACATTTCCTATTTTGGCTTCCTGGGACAGGAAGTAAAAGGAAATTGCCCCAATGGGACACATTATAAGTGTCCCATTTAGTTTTTCCATTAGTTCTACATTAATTATCTGCAATGTCCACAAACAGGGCCGTAATGAGTGTGTGTGACCACACATGACTTATGACCACTGTATTTCTGTCATAGATTTAAAGCAGTATTAAACCCAAAAGCAAACATTTATTATATTGCAGCTTACCAATTCTTATTGATGGCTGCATTCATTTTCTTTTTAGGCTTGCTTTCCTTTATTTTTATTTGGCTATCCAGCCAGTAAGTCTGTTATTTTTCAAAAGACCAAGCTGTCCTACAGATGTAGCAGTTTAGAGGGCTGAGACCAACCATTTAACTCTGACCGTGGGGCAGGAGAGGGCTGGCAGCCTTAGGCCTGGGGGACAAGTCCAGTCAAGTGGCCCATTGAACCACCGAATCAGCTCACCATCCATGGCCACTTGGTTTTAGAAAGGATATTGATGTTATGAAGCAAGACAAATATGATACAATGTGGTAACATAATTTAATGTTAATAGCAACAAAGGAGGTTTAACAAAAATAATGCATCAATGCAGCTTGATCAGTGCCCATCAATGCAGCCTGATCAGTGCCCATCAATGCAGACTTATCAGTGCCCATCAATGCAGCCTCACCAGTGTCCATCAATGCAACCTGATCAGTGCCCATCAAAGCTGGCTCGCCAGTGCCCATCAGCACAGCCTGATCATTGCCCATCAATGCAGCCTGATCATTGCCCATCAATGCAGCCTGATCAGTGCCCATCAGCACAGCCTGATCAGTGCCCATCAGCACAGCCTGATCAGTGCCCATCAGCACAGCCTGATCAGTGCCCATCCAATGCAGCCTGCAATACAGAGAGAGGAGAGCCGCCAGATTACACAAAGTGGGGCTCCCTGCTTACCTGGCGCGGCCGATGTCATATGAAGTCCCACCTCCTGGACCCGCTTCTATGATAGACATCGCCAGTGTGCTATTATAGAAGCTGGTCCAGGAGATAGGACTTTGTAAGCGGGAGATCCCTGCTCTGTGTAATCTGGCGGCGCCCCCCCCGGGGGGCAGCCCAATGGGCCCAGCGGGATCCATGACAGGGCCGGCCCTGGACGCCCCCCTTTGCCTGCAGTTAGTTTGTGGCTGCGGCCCTGGCCCCTTCTTCCTTCCTCCACAAGAATAAAAAATTGTGAGCGAGCAGCAGCCGTTGGCCATTTTGAATGTAAGTTAGGGTGGCCTGGGACAGCTGGGATCATGCTCGGCGCTGGAACGATCGGGTTCAGGTAAGAAAAAGGGGGGCTCTGGGGGGCATAAAATGCATTAAGGTGAAAAACCTTAAGACTTTACAACCCCTTTAAGTTGGCTGCAAGCGCTGATTGGATGCAAATCGTCTGCTGGTTTTCCAGCATGCTCATTTGACAGAAGCCAGTCGTGAGATTGGCTTCTGTCAAACAATCAGCTGTACATGGGCAGAAAGTTGGCCGGCTTCTACTGTAATAGCCGATTTCAGCCAATGTTTGGCCCGTGTGTACGGGGCTTCAAGAGGCAAGGTATGGCCAGTACCACAGAGGATTGCAAGAATTACCATGTTGCCAGAAGCTTATTGATACAGTGATATTGGAGCTGACCTTAATTGTTGATTATGATCTGACTAAGGAGAGGCAACAACCATGTCTATTCATTATCTGCTCAGATATCATTTGGAATGAAAATGTGGCTGCCCAATGACCACATCTGTGTTTCTGTATTTGTATGGAGTTATCATACAATATACATGTGCAGCACATGTTGAATTTGTAAGATCTGGCTATAGACACCCATAAAAAAACACTCTATTAAAGAGTAAGCCAGCTGCTCTGAAAGGATGGATCAGGCAGCCTGACCTCATTGTGTATGGCCAACTTGAGCTAAAGTGAAATGTATTAATGTTCCAAAGCTGCTAACTTGAAAAATAAATCCTATAAACCACTGTCTGGTCACAGCTTAAATACTGACCAAGTGTTATCCCTGTAGGTTAATAATATCACCATACTGAGCCCTGGGGGATTTCAAATGCTAGAGCTGGATATTCTCCCATCAGAAACATGCACTGTACATAAAACACCAGTGTTTCAAAAATAATGTACAATAGTTCAGGTATCCTACATCCACCAAAAGGTGTGTGCATGGTCAGCCATCTGGACACTAGTGAGCTAATAATGTTCATTCAAAAATAGTCCTTACTTACTGTGAACCCCCAAACTCCCACAGCGGTCGGGATTCTTTTTTCAAAGTTGAAAATTATATATTTGTAATCAGACTTTTGGAGTTCATTGAATTCCTGGTGTGCATTTATGGTCATAAGCGGCCATAAAATGTTTGTTCTTGCAAGACTACAGGAGGCAACGTAGTAGTCTAATACAAGCTATACATGGAGCAAATCTCTTTCTTACAACCACAGGCTGCAGGAAAGAAATGTGCTTGATTACCCCATCAACACAGACATTGTACACATGGGAATCCCTCCCGCCAAGCCATTGTATTCTCCCAGTAGGTAGGGCAGGGAAAGCCATCCCTGCCAGGAGAAAACGGTGATTATTGCTAGTGGCTGTAGCAGCCGCTAGCAATAATCACATATAAAATCTAGCAGGCTTGTTGTACCCAAGTTGATTAACCAATCAACTTGATACATTCAGCCTGCCCATACAAGGTTCGAATCTCGGCCGGTTACTGCTGAACCTTCCGAGAGTCTAACCGTCTATGGTCGGCTTTAGTAACCCTTTGTAGGTTTAGCATAGCAAAACTTTTTATTACAAAAATCCAGAAAGTCCAGACACATGACCAATGCCTAGGCATCTTGATATTTAACTAGCTTCTGTGTCAGGTATATTGACACAGTATATTGTCAAAAGTTTTGGGACACCTGCCTTTACACGCACATGAACTTCAATGGCATCCCGGTCTTAGTCCGTAGGGTTCAATATTGCGTTGGCCCACCCTTTGCAGCTATGACAGCTTTGACTCTTCTGGGAAGGCTGTCCACAAGATTTAGGAGTGTCTATGGGAATGTTTGACCATTCTTCCAGAAGTGCATTTGTGAGGTCAGGCACTGATGATGAATGAGAAGGCCTGGCTCGCAGTCTTTACTCTAATCCATCCCAAAGGTGTTCTATCGGGTTGAGGTCAGGACTCTGTGCTGGCCAGTTAAGTTCTTCCACCCCAGACTCGTTTATCCATGTCTTTATGGACCTTGCTTTGTGCACTGGTGCGCGGTCATGTTTGAACAGGAAGGGGCCATCCCCAAACTGTTTCCACAAAGTTGGGAGCATAAAATTGTCCAAATTGTCTTGGTATGCCAACACCTTAGTCCCCTTCACTGAAACTAAGGGGCCAACCCCTGAAAAACAACCCCACATCATAATCCCCCCTCCACCAAATGTTTTTGACCAGTGCACAATCAAGGTCCATAAAGACATGGATGAGCGAATTTGGGGTGGAGGAACTTGACTGGCCTGTCCTCAACCCGATAGAACACCTTTGGGATGAATTAGAGTGCAGACTGTGCCAGGCCTTCTTGTCCAACATCAGTGCCTGACCTCACAAATGCCCTTCTGGAGGAATGGTCAAACATTCCCATAGACACTCCTAAACCTTGTGGACAGCCTTCCCAGAAGAGTTGAAGTTCTTATAGCTGCAAAGGGTGGGTCAACCCAATATTGAACCCTACGAACTAAGACTAGGAATCCACTAAAGTTCAATACTTTTGACAATATAGCGTATTTCAGTGGTTCCTTTTATGTCTATGCATCTAAGCAACAGGAGGGGAGCCATTCTCTATAGTTCCACTATGCTTAGATTTAGAAACTGTCAGGTTCACATGCTCAGTGCCAGTTGAGAGACAGTAAAGGAAAAGAGTGGTGAGTAATATGATCACACGGTTTACCGACCAGAGAAAAACCTTTGGCAGAGAACCTGTCTGCAGTTCATTCAACAAAGTGATGACAGATTTCAAGATTAAAATTAGGATTTTTTTTTTAAGCAAAAAGACTCCATGGGGAAACTTATCAGATACAGTAGTAAAAGGAGAAACAAGAAGATAATGTTATTATATAATACTTTACATTGAACATATCACTGTAAGCTAACACAAGGAGTTGAAATTAAAAAATACTTAAAATACAATACTTTACTATCCTTTCTTAGTATATTAACATGGAGTCTCTTTGATGTTCCATTTTGTAGACCTCCCATGAACAAATGTCGCCCATATAAATAATGGAATGGAAAGATGTCTATCCAGCAAATGGAACAAATGCTGATCATACCGTCAGAATTAGCTAGGCAAACAACCTGGCTTTTCTACTCAGAATGATTCAGCTTCTGGTTATAGCACTGACTCTCCGTCACGTTTATGAGCCTCCAGAGAGTCTGAATAGGGGACAGAAGAATGAGAGGTGAGCTGCGCCAGGGACAATCTGAAACCAATACAGCACAGCCGACAAATAACAACTGATAGCAGGAAAAGGGAGTGAGAGATGTTCATGCCAATGTGAGATAAAAAGGTAGAGGAGACACAAAACAGTTACATGGTAGGACATAAATAGAATATGTGGTAAAAGCTCAGATATTACAAACAGAGCACTCTCATAATGCGATAGTTAATGCCACTTGTATTTTTGGGTAAATATTATCCTGCAAAGGCAGAATGCAGAGAAGGCATGCATTATTCTTCATTTAAAATGATGACGATTTTCATGTGTTTTTTTGCTGTAACTTAGAGTGCCTCAAGTTTAGATGGAGCACGGGGGCACCATTGGACAGGAACATTGTCAGTCTGGGGGATGGGGAGTATTATATGTACTAGCAGATTTAGATACACTAACAAATTGAAGCCAAACTCCAGCTTACACTTTAAAGGGGTTGTAAAGGCTTGTTTTTTTCCCATAAAAAAAAACAAACATGTTTTACTTACCTACTCTGTGCAAGGGTTTTGCACAGAGCAGCCCCGATCCTCCTCTTCTGGGGTGCCCCACCGGTGCTCCTCCCCTCCATCGGGTGTTCCCGCGGAGAACCGCTTTCCCTGTGGGCGCGCTCCCGAGTCCTGCTGTTGCATCCATTGACACAGACAGCCCCGCCCCCCGTTCCCGTGTCACTGGATTTGATTGACAGCAGTGGAAGCCAATGGCTCCAACCGCTATCAATCTGTCCACTGAGTGTAAATTTGCTGTCCCCTCAAAATAACTCAACCCACAGCCATTAATGTCTAAACTGCTGGCAACAAAAGTGAGTACACCCCTAAGTGAAAATTTACAAATTGGGCTCAAAGTGTGAATATTTTGTATGGCCACCATTATTTTACAGCACTGCCTTAACCCTCTTGGGCATGGAGTTCACCAGAGCTTCACAGGTTACCACTGGAATCCTCTTCCACTCCTCTACGACGACATCATGGAGCTGGTGGATGCTAGACCAGTGGCGCCTGGTGAAATTTTAGAATGGGGGCGCCAGACCCTGACCTTCCTTTTTGACCCCTCCCACTTTTCATAAGCCCCACCCTTATAGATTCCACACATTGTGTCAGGAGTATATGGCCCAGCATCACCAGATAGAGTATACAGCATCGCCAGATAGTGGTATATACAGCATCACAGATAGGAATATACAGCACTACAGATAGGTATATACAGCACCATAGAGAGGGATATACAGCACCACACATAGGTATATACAGCACCAAAGATAGGTATATACAGCACCATAGATGGGTATATACAGCACCACAGATAGGTATATACAGCACCACAGATAAGGATATACAGCACCACAGATAAGGATATACAGCACCACAGATAGGGATATACAGCAACATCACAAATGAGGATATACAGCACCACAGATAGGGATATACAGCACCACAGATAGGGATATACAGCACCACTGATAGGGATATACAGCACCATTGATAGGGGTATACAGCACCATTGATAGGGGTATACAGCACCACAGATGGGGATATACAGCACCATAGTTAGGGGTATACAGCACCATAGATAGGGATATACAGCACCACAGATAGGTATATACAGCATCATAGATAGTGGTATACAGCACCACAGATAGGGATATACAGCAGCATCACAGATAGGGATATACAGCACCATAGATAGGGATATACAGCACCACAGATAGGTATATACAGAACCACAGATAAGGATATACAGCACCACAGATAGGTATATACAGCACCACAGATAGGTATATACAGCACCACAGATGGTTATATACAGCATCACAGATAGGTATATACAGCACCACAGATAAGGATATGCAGCACCACAGATAAGGATATACAGCACCACAGATAGGGATATACAGCACCATTGATAGGGGTATACAGCACCACAGATGGGGATATACAGCACCATAGTTAGGGGTATACAGCACCATAGATAGGGATATACAGCACCACAGATAGGTATATACAGCACCGTAGATAGTGGTATACAGCACCACAGATAGGGATGTACAGCAGCATCACAGATAGGGATATACAGCACTATAGGTAGGGATATACAGCACCACAGATAGGGATATACAGCACCATAGATAGAGGTATACAGCACCACAGATAGGGATATACAGCACCATAGATAGGGTTATACCGCACCACAGATAGGGATATACAGCACTATAGATCAGGGTATACAGCACAACAGATAGGGATATACAGCACCATAGATAGGGATATACAGCACCCCAGATAGGGGTATACAGCACCACAGATAGGGATATACAGCACCATAGATAGTGGTATACAGCACCACGGATAGGGATATACAGCAGCATCACAGATAGGGATATACAGCACCATAGATAGGGATATACAGCACCACAGATAGGGATATACAGCACCATAGATAGGGGTATACAGCACCACAGATAGGAATATACAGCACCATAGATAGGGGTATACGGCACCACAGATAGGGATATACAGCACCATAGACAGGGGTATACAGCACCACAGATAGGGATATACAGCACCATAGACAGGGGTATACAGCACCACAGATAGGGATATACAGCACCATTGAAAGGGGTATACAGCACCACAGATGGGGATATACAGCACCATAGTTAGGGGTATACAGCACCATGGATAGGGATATACAGCACCACAGATAGGTATATACAGCACCATAGATAGTGGTATACAGCACCACAGATAGGGATATACAGCAGCATCACAGATAGGGATATACAGCACCATAGATAGGGATATACAGCACCACAGATAGGGATATACAGCACCACAGATAGGGATATACAGCACCATAGATAGGGGTATACAGCACCACAGATAGGGATATACAGCACCATAGATAGGGGTATACAGCACCACAGATATGGATATACAGCACCATAGATAGGGATATACAGCACCATAGATAGGGATATACAGCACCACAGATAGGGATATACAGCAGCCTCACAGATAGGGATATACAATCCCCCCCCCCCCGCAGCACTGGCAGAAGACCCCCCAGGGTAGTCAGGTCAGGTAAGTCCCACACTTTCCCCATCTAGGAGCGGGCAGCAGGCAGCGAGCGGGGGATCGGCTTGGCTTCAGCCGTGCATCCCCCTCCTCCAATTAGAAAGGTGTCCAATAGGGTCACCTGTCTTCTCCACCAAGTGGGAAACCAGTAACATACCAGCGCTTCCTGATGGGTGGAGATCGGTTTAGTGTCAGAAAGGCAAATGTTCATTTGCCTTTCTAAGGCCTTGTGGCGGCACGTTCTGCGCCACAAGCCCCACTATTTTGAAGCCTATTAGAGCGTACAGCCGCGCCGCAGTAATTCTTGTGGCCAGTGCCTCAAAGGGGCTGGTCGCATGAAAAGGGGGTGGTCACAGAAGGCCATGGATAGATTCATGCTATGCTTCCTCACTCTATATAAATCTTGCTACATGCGTTGCGAGTTTGTTGCTTTAGCCTTGCTGCGGTGGTCTGGGAAACTGGCATTAAGAGGCCAAACTACTATCTGAGACTGAGTGGTTTTTGGATGGAAGTCATTTTGATTTATCCCAAGTGAGAGGTGTTCTCACTACTGTAAAGCCAGATCCTGTAATGAGGTCTTAATAAGTAAGAAGCTGAGATATCTGTTTTGGGTCGAACACTGTTGGGTGATTGCCAGAAGCATAAGTGGAACACTGTGCTTTTATTATAATTATCACCATTCAGATTGGGACTTTATTCACATCTTTGTTTCCTTTTATTTTTTGCTACAAATAACAGCACATGGACTTTATGAATTTTAAATTATTACTGTTTATTTTAATTTAATGTTTTATGTATTATTAACCACTTCAGCCCCGTAAGGATTTCCCAGGTTAGGACCAGAGCACTTTTTTCGATTCGGCACTGCGTCGCTTTAAATGACGCGGTCGTGCGAGGTTGTACCCAAATGAAATTTGCGTCCTTTTTTTCCCACAAACAGAGCTTTCTTTTGGTGGTATTTGATCGCCTCTGCGTCATTTCTGATCACCGCTATAAACAAAAGAAGACATTTTATCTATGTCTTGCTGTACTAACTCAGAGACCCCGCCACTAGGGCGCGTTGAGCTTGTGATGGGGGTGAAGGCGGAGGATTCCAGGGATCATAACAGTCTGGGGCATGTGAAGGTGATGGAGTAGGCGTGGTGGGGCTCCCCATATGCTAAGTAGCAGGGGAGAAAACAATTTGAGCATAGGAGAATGGAGGTCTTCCTGCATCCCTGGCAGTGCTGGAGTCCCGAGAGCGGGGTGGCTGCTGGGATTTGGGGGAGGTGTCTGAGTGTGGGCCTGTGATTGTGCAGGGCCTGAGAGAGCCGGAAAGTCCATGGAGCAATCAGATGATGTGGGGGATCCAGGTCTGTCCCTACAGATACAGGGATCTGATGCCGTCTGCAGAAGCCATGGGAAGGCATCTGTACACTGTGTGTACGACAGGGGAACCTGGCCTGGTTAAGCAGCCTGTGCGCTTCTTGGCGCCGCCATATTGAGGGCCGCCTGATGGGAGAGACTCACCTCTCCTTTGGATGACAGCAAGTCCCCCCCTTCACACTAGCATCGGAGGGCTGGAGAGAGTCTGAGTTGGCTGCAGAGCTGGAGAGGAAGGCTGCAGGGAAGTCCCAGAGCAGGAGGCAGGGGGTCCTGGCGATATGTCAGCGCGTGTAAAATAGTCCCGGAGGTTTGTGGAGGAGCCCGGTGGAGGTTGTGACAATCCCTGGCTTTAGCTGAGCGAGTGGCACTGGATCTACCCATAGAGACATAAAGGAAAGTCCCCTAGAATGCTGTAAGGCTAAAAATAGACAAGCTAAGCATCTTCAATCAGTTGTAGATTTTAGGGGATTTAAAAACTCCACATATATTTGCAAATGTGTGCAACTAAACCCTCTGTTTTTAATGTGATTTTTTTTGCAGGCTAGCTGGTAAGTGTGCTGGGAAATCTTTTGTTTTTGATGTGCATTGCCATTCTATGTGCACCTTACTGTAAAGGCTATCTATCAATTGGGGCAGTTGCCATATTTTTGTATAGCTTGCTTGCTGGGCTTGGCGTGGGGACAATTTGGATGCCTTCATCTGCCATTGTGCTCTTGCTGGGCACCTAGCATGTCCCTGTGCCTTTAAAGAGGAGTGGGCTCCCTCCAGGCAAACCTGCCCCTAAGGATAAGTTCACCTTTTTTAAAAAAAAATAGAAATGTACATTTTTTTGCAGGTGTATTTATTTTATTTTTTTCTAAGGCACATGTATAGCATTTCACCCATGATCAGCAGATCGCAGATGCAATGTCCAACTCCTACAGACTCTCAGCATAGATGTCTGCCGGTACCATATATGGGCAGACAGTTACCTGAGAACAGGAAAATCAATAGACTACGAGGACCCTCACCAACACCCTCTCATCTCATTGAAAACTACTTGTAGGCATTCATTCACAGGAAACTGTCCAACAGCGGGTGCGAGGAGAAGACCCGCTGTCACAGGGCGGGGGTGCAGTGTGGGAGAGCTACAGATGCTGTTACATATCTGTATATCTGTTACATACAGATAATGTTACATACATATTGTAACATTACATATTCGGTAACATCCTCTAAAAGTGAACTTATCCTGTAATTTATCCACTGCTATATATGCTCCAACTAACTTGGTGACTCTCAAATATAGGGTTAGGATGCACCATGCAGAGCACCCTTGGAGAGGCACTGCGGCTTTCACATACAGTTGTGCTCATAAGTTTACATACCCTGGCAGAATTTATGACTTCTTGGCCATTTTTCAGAGCATATGAATGATAACATAAAAACATTTCTTTCACTCATGGTTAGTGTTTGGCTGAAGCCATTTATTATCATTCAACTGTGATTACTCTTTTTATATCATAATGACAACAGAAACTACCCAAAAGACCCTAGTCAAAAGTTTACATACCCTGGTGATTTTGGCCTGATAACATGCACACAAGTTGACACAAAGGGGTTTGAATGGCTATTAAAGGTAACCATCCTCACATGTGATCTGTTTGCTTGTAATTAGTGTGTGTATATAAAAGGTCAATGAGTTTCTGGACTCCTGACAGACCCTTGCATCTTTCATCCAGTGCTGCACTGATGTTTCTGGATTCTGAGCGATGGGGAAAGCAAAAGAATTGTCAAAGGATCTGCGGGAAAAGGTAGTTGAACTGTATAAAACAGGAAAGGGATATAAAAAGATATCCAAGGAATTGAGAATGCCAATCAGCAGTGTTCAAACTCTAATCAAGAAGTGGAAAATGAGGGGTTGTGCAGAAACCAAACCACAGTTATGTAGACCAAATTAAAATTTCAGCCACAGCTGCCAGGAAAATTGTTCGGGATGCAAAGAAAAACCCACAAATAACTTCAGGACTCTCTGAAAACATGTGGTGTGGCTGTTTCAAGATACACAATAAGGAGGCACTTGAAGAAAGATGGGCTGCATGGTCGAGTCGCCAGAATAAAGCCATTACTACGCAAATGCCACAAAGTATCCCACTTACAATACGCCAAACAGCACAGAGACAAACCTCAAACCTTCTGGCACAAAGTCATTTGGAGCGATGAGACCAAAATTGAGCTTTTTGTCACAACCATAAACCCTACATTTGGAGAAGAGTAAACAAGGCCTTTGAAACACGGAGGTGGATCGCTGATGTTTTGGGGATGTGTGAGCTACAAAGGCACAGGAAATTTGGTCAAAATTGATGGCAAGATGAATGCAGTATGTTATCGAAAAATAC
>BLSH010170555.1:293476-307895 GCA_018402905.1 Glandirana rugosa | reverse complement strand
ATCAGAGCTCTCCGCTCTGACAACTTTCCTTCTAATGATAACTTGAGACTAATAAAGATTTGTTCCTCTTATTCACATATCCCTGCTTACAGTATGAACCCATTGGGTTAAGCAGGGTAATTACTAACGCTCTTCTTTTCCTCAATGAATAAGAGTACCAAATACCAAACTCCAACTAATTGAACACAATAGAATATGTTAAAATGAGGCAAGAGTGATTCAGTTATGTAACAAATCTGATTGGCATAATTGAAGTTGATGTATATGTAAGATTCAATGTATTGATGAGCAATGGCAATATCCTTTTACCTTTGTTGGTTTTTCCCTTTTCCCCTCCTTTTCCTTTTACCTTGTATTGTCCCTACCCTTCGGTTTACCTTCATGCTGGATGTAATTTTTCTTTCTAGCGATTTTCTGTACTATTTGAAAAATCAATAAAAATCTTTAATTATAAAAAAATGTCATATTCAGATGAACAGCAGGATCACATGCAATTTTGTATGTTTTCTAATGCTCGAAGGAAGCATAATGTGAATCTATTGTGGGAACCTTACAAAGGACAGTTTATGCTTTTGGTCTGGAGAGGCACTTTAAACCTATTCCATTCAGGACAAAGCAACATGTTCACTTAAATCCCCTCCTCCCAGCAGTCACCGTCCTTAAACTTCATTCTGCTGCCAGGAGGAACCACACTGTGTGAACTACAGACTCTCCCCATTTGACCGCACTGGAGGTTTAGTGATTGGTCCAGCCGTATCACATGCAATGAGTGACATGCTTCTCCATTGCTGGAAGCATTTGATATTTTGCATGCTCCTAACAGCTGAATGGAGCAGAAGGGGAGTGAAAGAGAGATGACTATGAGTTCCTGGTGAGGGAGCATAGGTTGGTTTCTGGGCTGAACTTTACTGCCAGTTTTACTTGTGTAGTGCAGACCTAAGGCTGGTCTGGCTGTTTGGTCCCAGGTTCCATTCGCTGATAGGCACACAGCAGCCAGGCACTCAAGCCAGAGAACAGACTGCACATGTCATTTTGTGTTCTTTATTTTGGTTAAGAACTGGGATAGGGTGAGCCTTGGGATACTCTAATAAACATCAAGCAAACTGTAGTAGAGGACACTAAAATTGATCAATTCCTTCAGGGTGAGGGCACCACCTTTAAAGTGAATGCTATCTGGTATAAAACAGGGACCTCTCTGCAGAAGTATAGTCCAGGATGCACAGAGACAAAAATCTCTCCCAAATGAGGCCAAAGAAAGTCTCTAAGTTCAGAAGGCTGGTACTCACTGTGTCCTGAATACTCTGTTGCCGGTTGCGGTCTCAGTCAGTATCTGTACTTAAATTGCCTGTGTCCTTGATCCTTAGATGAGCTCTCTGCAAAAATACAGGAGGCTAGGCCAGAGGTCCCCAGCCAAAGCAGGAGCCAGGACCCCAAAAAGGATTCTTTCAGCTTCAAACAAACTCCCGGGGAGGCCAGTTCCCTCAGACTGAGTCTTATCTCCACAGGAACAAGAGGCTTCTGTTCTGGGTCTCAGCCTATTTATACCCCTTTCAGTGCCCTGCTGGTCCCTTACTCCACTGTCAAGGCATTGGCTGAAGAGGCATTAATATGCAGGCTAGGGTCTGTGTTCTTCTACCCACTATATCCCATACCACAGAGGGATGCAGGGGAAAGTAAACAAGCCTGCATCAGCAGATCCCAGAACAGACACTATTAAACAATTGTTGCTCTTCCTGGCTACAGGGAGGCCAAAACACATTTAAAAACTAGTAGCCTATTGGGTGCTGCAGCTGTGTAGTCCTTTTCTTGCTCATTTCCTTTTTTTTCCCAAACATGTTTGAAATTGCTTATGTTAGGAGTGTTTCTTTCATTTTTTAAATTTCTCACAGAAAATCGATATACGTTCACCTCAGAAAATGTTTTCAGAATGAATATCAATGCTGTGATTGTTGTTCAAGGTGTTAAGTTGCTAATGCACAGGCTCTTCTTTTATTTCAGGGAAGATCTGGTTGACAATAATGATCCTTCTCAGACTAGTTATGGTTGTCCTTGCTGGTTATCCACTCTATCAGGATGAACAGGAACGTTTCATCTGCAATACATTACAGCCTGGATGTTCCAATGTGTGTTATGATATCTTCTCCCCAATGTCCCACATGAGATACTGGCTGATTCAGACTCTGATGGTCTTTCTACCTTATGCCTTGTTCAGTGTCCATGCCATACACAAAATTCTGGCATACATGGGCAATGCAAATGATCACTGCAGAAAAAGTTCCTCCTCCACTTATCATGGAGTGGGCTTACAAATGGAAATACTTGATTTTTCTTGGGCTTATTTAGTTCATCTTCTGCTAAGGATTTGTCTAGAGCTTGGCTTTGGTGCTGGTCAGTATTTTCTTTATGGAATTTTAGTTCCAAGCAGATTCAGCTGTTCCCATTCTCCTTGCACCAGCAATGTTGACTGCTACATCTCAAGACCCACTGAAAAGTCTCTAATGATGATTTTTATCTGGGGAACTGGAATCATCTCTCTGATTCTGAGCTTGGTGGATCTGATTGGAGTCTGTCACAGAAGACGAAGGTCAGAGAAGCTTAAAACACAGCTTCTTCTTCTGGAGAATGATTCTCTAAAAGGGGGTTGTTGCTCAGATACACCTCCACAAACAAAGTTAGCTGTCACACCAGATCAGATGATTGTGTATCCTGACTGTCCCTCACACAGCCTTGAGAAAAGGGAGGACCAAATAAAAGGAGATTCTCATTCTCTGCCGTCATTTGAAGGTGAAACTGCTTCTTTCCAAACTGACAATTCTCACCATGGAATGGGAAAGTCCAATGTGAATACCAACAGCAATAAAACCTGTTCATGGCAAGTGACCATGCCAGCAAATGGAAATAACACTCTTGGGAATGAACATCAACTGCTCACTCACCGACAACCAAAATCCAAGAAGGAGAACTGTACGGCAGCTAGTCTGGCAGATTCACCTCAGTCAGAAAAAAATGCAGGCCCAAAAAACAAAAAATCTGAATGGGTTTAAATCAGGTAATGGCCATATAAAAGCAAACATTTCTATAAACGCTACCTCCATAGTACCAGAGAACCTGATAGGCAGGATGTTTGGGTGACGTACATCTGAGCAGGCATCACACCAACTGTAGTGCTATTCAGCTTTCCAAATGCAGGTATTATAGGACCTCCAATGAGTCGTGAGTCATGACAGCTCTGGTTGTGTGGCCAAGAATATAAATAAACCAGCCAATTGTTAAAGGCTAGATAAGTACTTTTGTATATTATTTGCTAATGGGTTTGAGATTTTTAATGACACCTAGAGCAGTGGCCATTGAATTTTAAAGGGATGTTTTATTCTTCCATACACACAAACCATTTATTTTGCTATCTCCTTAGTGTAGTGGTGTTCTTTTTTGTATGATATACAGAACAAATGTAATCTTTTCCTGTCTGGCTCCTGCAATCTAAAACTGGCAATGCATATTGCAATCTCTGTTCAATCTCCTATACCAGGGATATGCAATTAGCGGACCTCCAGCTGTTGCAAAACTACAAGTCCCATCATGCCTCTGCATCTGGGTGTCATGGTTGTGGCTGTCAGAGCCTTGCTATGCCTCATGGGACTTGTAGTGCTGCAACAGCTGAAGGTCCGCTAATTGCATATCTCTGTCCTATACGATCACCAATAGCTATGTAGTGACTAAACTAAATAGCCAGTTGGTTTACAAATATTCAAGTGGGTCCTCATACTACATAGTTGTCAGTCTACCTAGAAGAGATTGTGCAATCAGATTGTGATAGCTACCTTTATTATTTTTGTCTCTCTCTTTTAATTAGAACTCGTGGTTTCATTACAATGAGTACTAAAAACTTTTTTTATTAGCTATTCCAAAACTCTGCTACAGCTATTAACAAAGTTTATAGCGCAAAATGTTTATTTTCACATATGCTCAGTGCTTTAATGAAATAATGCAGGGCATTAAGAAAACCATGTACAAAAAATAATCAAAGAAAATCTTATAATAATGTATTCATTAGAGCTGCAGATAAGTAGAAAGTTTTCATTAAAAAAAGTCCGGCAATCATTATTATTTAGTGAAACAAACAAATATCATCAGTTACATATTACTGTTAGGCCCCTTTTACATGAACAGGCCAATCGGCTCCGCCTGTCAGTTTTTTTAGGCAGACCAAATTGGACCATCCATTGCCCTCCCCTCTATGAGGGGCAGGTGTCAATAGACAACCACCAACATCCGATCCTATCCACTAAAAACAGACGGATGGGGATCCATCTGGTGGATCGGATCAGATGGCAGTCAGGTGTAAACAGACAGATGGTACGTTTACATCCGACCACCCATAGAGGAGAGCGGGCTGTGTCGGGTCTGCATAAGCAGAGTGGACACGGACCAGCCATCCAGCCACTCAGCGGGGATCACCAGAGAGATTCCTTGCTGAGCAGGCAGACTTCAACTGAGTCCACCCTGTGTGTAAGGAGCCTTAGAGATGTGGAAATTACCCCTCCCTTCTTGTTCTGGAGACAGAAAGTACATTGGAGTAAGTTAGGCTTCCTACTTTCACCTCTCTGAACTGCATTCTATATATATTTCTTTGCAGAATCATCTGGGGGCTTGTTAACAGGCAATGGGGTTGATTACCTAAAGCAAGTAGACTGTTAGCTTTGCAAGAGTTTTCACTTTACAAATACATTTTCTCCTAAAGTGGAACTACACTGCATCTGAGCACCACAAACCAAAAATGCAATTTAATTCATTTTTAATATTCAAAGCAAACTCCCCCATCCATCCACCTCTCCATGCTTTATTTTGCTGAGAAATCATTTTGAAAAATACCCCTATCATTTCTGGCAATGGCCATCTTAAGTGAGGGCAGATAATTAATGTAGCATTTACTTCCTGTAATCCATCTGCCCTTAGCTCAGGCATGCAGGTAGGAGGGCGTGTTTAGCTAAGGAAACTCCTCCTCCCCTCCTGAAAACTCCTGGGATGTAGGACGTCATTTGCCTGAGCCTGGAAACCAGGAAGTAACTGAAGACATGTAAAAAAAAAGTTTAAAAAAAGTAAATATAATATACTTTCCTATCTATTTACTAAATGCTAGCACAATACAGATTAAACATAGTCAAAGGTTGATTGAGGGAGTGAAGTTTTGCTTTAACTTACTGAATGTCATAAAAATTCACTTTGCAGAGAATACCCATCACATTTAAGAACATTAAAAAAGTATTTTTGGTTGTATGTGATTGGACGATGGAAGTCAGCAGTGCTCCCCTTCATTCACTAAACTAAATAAAATTTATCTTGCAAAGTGAGCAACTGAATTGCCTTTAGTAAATCAACCCCAATAACTCTTTTTAGTTGAAAGATGAACTCCAGAATACTAGTGAATTTGCTCCATATGCTCTATTAAATATACAGTATAAATTATAAATGTTGCAACCTTTTACCTCTATTCTTGAGAAATGGTCACCTCCCACATTCATATATGACTAAATGAGAAAATGATATAGGTGAAGCCATAGAGAAAAAAGATTGGCGTCATATCTTGGCACACCACAGCAGATTGTTCCATCAATACTGCTGCAACTGAATCCAATTATAAAGTATAAACCATTAATGAGGTGTTATATGGTTCCTCAATGTTTAGCTGAAATTAAACCTACAGTCAGTAAATGTTTTCGGGATTATTCAAATGTTGGTACCCTCCTTCATATATGGTGATAATGTCCCAAAATTAAGCAGTTTTGACAGATATATACCAAAATAATTTATACCCCATTTAGAAAGAGACTAAACAAAAATCCAAAAGAGGCTTTACTAAATCTCAAACCAAAAGGTTATACCAACAATCAATTCCACCTTCTAAATTTTTTTTTCACTACTGCCAAACCAACTTTAGCAAAAGTCTGGTGGTCTTTCTTACCAAATATCGGTTAGAAATAAAATGATGTGGTACTGTGTCTAATGAAAAATTTACTGCAATTCATTGTGGCAATTCTCACAAATATGAAAAAATATTCTCCCCTTGGATTTCACCTTTCCTTCCTCCAAACTTTGATAGATCCCTACTACACTTATTTAATACTCCCATTTTTAAAAAAATAAAAATCCGTATCATTGGCCCTTATCTTGAGATTTCTCTCCAGCTCCTCCCTCCAATTCCGTTGCATAAAAATTGTACCCTATTGCTTAAAGCGGAGTTCCATTCTGTATTAAAAAATAAAATAAAATTCAGCAGCTACAAATACTGTAGCTGCTGACTTTTAATATAAGGACACTTACCTGTCCAGGGATCCCACGATGTCAACACCTGAAGACAACCTGTCATCAACATGGGGTGGAGGCTCTGGCATCCTTACTAGGGGGAACAGGAAGAGAAAACCTGTCCTACTCTGCATGAGCGAGTCGCGTTGTGCTTTCTGAATGGTCTCCCAGAAGGCAGCGGGGGGAAGGAGGAGGGTCTGTAAATGACGTAGGTTGCTGCGGTGCCCTTACACGGAAGCGGGAGCGAGTGCCTGTTTTTGACAGGTATCTGCTCCCCCCCCCCAAAAAAAGGTGCCAAATGTGGAACAGGAAGGGGGGAGGAAGCAGATAAGTGGAGCTTCCACTTTTGGGTCGAATTCCGCTTTAAGTTCATTTCTCCTATTTTCTTCTATTTTATCTACACATTTTTATATATATATGACTTAACCTAGTCATTATTCATATATATGTTACTATATCTCTGTGTATTTTGTGAATTTTATCTTCCTTACTTTAAGTATATATTTTCTTTCCCCTATATTCTTAAACTAATGAAAATGTATTTGCAAAAAGAAAAAAGAAAACAACCTCTTTAACGCTGTGACCTCAGAGCAGCTGCGGCTGAGCTATTGGCTAGCAAAAAAATGAGTGGAATGAAATTGTGGGTGGTAATGTCGCCAATCTAAACCTTGCTGGGCAGGACAAAGCAGGAGTCTTCTGGCCTGTCCATCAGATGCTACTAGGCGCAAGTTAGTGAGCGTATTAGACCAACTACAGCAACCAGCAATCTAATTATGTCACAGCTCACTTGCAAAGGAATACACTGGGGACCTTACAAGACCACTGGCTGTGGGGAGAGCAGGCGAAGCAGCCAAAGATCTTAGTAAACAGATGTAGAGTGACCCCTTGCTATGCAGGATTAATGTTGGGATTCACTATGGCTGCATAAGTGCATAGAATAACACCAAGATATAGAGCAAAGGTAATATATGAATTATTTATTAGGAAATACAATGTCTGCCAAAAGTTTAGCTTTAACTCTAGCAGAATATAGAGAATGTAATCATCCTTGGTAACAGAAGACAGGCTAGCAATAAAAACTTGACAGAGAATCAAACCATTCTATCTAAAACTAAAAGGTGTACAAGAGTTATTTTGCCCATATCTGACAATAATGTTCATAATATTTAAAAAATATCCTCAAGCTGTAATTTATTTACTTGTAGATTTTTTTTCAATGGTGGTAGAATTATTGTTTTGAATTACAATTTATAATCGTGTGAATTAACATGCAGTTTATTTTGGACAGTGTTATAGTCATTATTTTGTATTGTAATTGATGTTATATAATGAGGATTGTAAAACTAAAACCATATAGCATAAATGCTATTCTCTACATGTACTTGTGTTATTGAGTCTTAAATAAAATTGAAAATATGGTACTGTGCAAAGTGTGATTTTATTTTATTTTGCTATCATTCATCTAAAAGTTAATTAATATACAGACTTCATATTTTAGCAATGTATGTGTCATATTTTTATTGAATATACAGAGATTTGATATGCTCCTCACTTGTACATCAGACTGTGCAGTCAGCATAGTTGCTTAAAGCGGAGTTCCACTCGTTTTTTTGTTTATTAAAAGTCAGCAGCTACAAAAAGTGTAGCTGCCCACACTAGGAATGGCGGCCCCGCCATTCCTAGTGTGGGCATCCGGCCCAGCTTCATGGCCGGGCACGCACTGCGCATGCGCGAGTCGCGCTGCGCATTCCTAGTGGTCAGGCAATCTTCTGGGACCTGTGACGTGTCCCAGAAGATTGCCAGGAGGGAGGGGCTGCCTAGGAGGAGAGGAGGAGTCGCCTAGGCGGCCCAGAGGCGGAAGGTGGAAGAGGGACAGGAAGTCCATCTAAAACCTGGGGACAAACCCCCCCCCCCCAAAAAAAAAATTACATGCCAAATGTGGCATGTAAGGGGGCGAGGAGTGCTTAAAGCGGAAGTTCCATTTTTGGGTGGAACTCCGTTTTAAAGTAGACATTTAGGCACAGTATTTAACTATCACATATAACCTTTTAAATGTTGCAGTCCCCACTGCCCCCATCATGCTGCATAGAATGAAACACAAATTCAAATTTAAATACCTTCCTTATCTTAATTTTTTTATGCAGTCTATTCCAGGTATGGAATATTTTTACATGGTTACACTGGTCCAGCTTGCAACAACTTAATTATGCATATGACATACCTGGCCAATGTCCCTGGAAGCTGGAAATCACTGAAGTAGACAACCATACTCCAGTGATCTCCACTTATTTCTGGAAACCATGCCTCAGCACAGGCACCATTCAGAGAGTGCTTTTCATTTTCTGAATTAATAAAAATGTTTTCTGATTGGACAAGGTGGAATGATGTCATGCTCCCCACCTCATACTATAATAGAATACTTTGCATTAATGTGTTTACAATGCAGCAGGTTGACCGCTCAGCACGGGAACCAGAAGTTGGGGGAGATAATTGAAGTAGTGGTCTACGTCATGGATTTCCAGCTTCCTATGGCTATGTGTGTCATATAGATAGGTAAACCCACAACAGTAAAATCAATCTGCATATGCAGTAAAGCATGCTTGTTATACTCTGTTGTTATGTGGAGCCAAAGGGGTTAATCCTGTGTATTGTGTAAAAAGGATTTTTGATCCTGCCTGCTCTGATTCTCCCCTTTTCCACAGTCCCCAATCAATCTCCTGATAGTACAGAGCCTTGGGGGCACTCTGCACATGCTCAGTTGGTGTGTATTGCTAGAGAGATTTTTTTGAGGAGGAGGGTGCATGTGATTGGCACCGTCCAGACAGAGGATCAGAGGTCATGCAGCCTCACAGGACAGTCAGAGGAGAATGAAAACTCCTCCTACAAGCTTTACCCAGTGCTCGACCAGACACTGATAGAAGTCACTGCTATATACTGCTGACAATAAAAGGTATTTAGCAGTTTATATTTACTAAAATAATTGCATTTCCATGCTCTGTGTACTGTGGGGGACCAGATATAGTGAATGCTGGGTCCTGGGTTTAGGAACACTTGTTGTTCCAATCCTAACAGTTGTTCCAATCTGGATCAATGTAACAATGTAAAAATATACCATACCTGGGATTCACCTTCAAGTAGTGCCCAAGCTTGCTAAAATGCTTATTTTTGGCTACAACCCAGACTTCAATCAGCACTTCCAGAATGGAGCTGAAGGGTGCTCTAAGGATTTCAGGAAGGCTGCTCAGTGCTTATTAGATGCCTTTTAAATACCTACTGTTTATCATGCTTCAGATGGCTATTTACAAGGGTACACACTGGGGTTAAAGTGTTTCTAAATCCACAACAGTAAAATCAGTCTGTATTGTATATGCAGTAAAGAGTGTTTGTTATACTCACTGTGGAACCTAAGGGGTTTATCCTCTGCATTGTGTAAAAAGGCTGTTTGATCCTGTATGCATAGATCCTTCTCTTCTTCCACTGACTCCAAAACAGATCCGGATAACACAGAGCCTTTGGAGTCAGGCTGCACATGCTCAGTTTGGTGTGTATTGCTAGAGGGCTTTTTTTTTCTTGGGAGAGTGCATGTGATCAGCACATGGCCAATCAGTACTGTCCAGACAGTGGGTCAGGGGTCCTGAAGCCTCATAGGACAATCGTGGGAAAATTAAAATTTCTCCTACAGGCTTTACCAGACACTGATAGAAGTCATAAGACTGCTATATACTGCTGATGAGAAAAGGTATTTAGCTGTTTATTTTTGCTAAAGTAATTGTATTTCCATGTTCTGTGTACTGTGGGAGACCAGATATAGTGAATGCTGGGTCCTGGGTTTAGTAACACTTTAAACAATGCTCATGTGTTATGAAGCCCTTTAAGTCTCTAGTTTAGCAGCGCATTTAGCTCACCAAGTTTCATAGACCTCAATGCTCAGCACTAAGAATAGGCATGTTAAACACAAATGAAACATTGGGCCTAATTTAAAGGAATTATTCTTCAAGGAACCAAATGATATCCTTTTGGTACAGCACCTGCTTAAAGCGGAGTTCCACTGTGTTTTAAGTTTATGAAAAGTCAGCAGCTACAAAAAGTGTAGCTGCTGACTTTTAATAAACAGGCACTCACCTGTCTCCCGGTCCAGTGATGCGGAGGACACGAACCTCCAATTTCTCCCCCTCCTCTCCTCTGCACCGTCATTCCTACTGTGGGCACCCGACCGTGACAGGAAGCAGCTTCATGGCCGGGCGCGCACTGCGCATGCGTGAGCAGTGCTGTGCTTTTTGATTGGTCCCGAAGTCTTCTAGAACCTGTCCTGTGTCCCAGAAGACTTCGGGAGGGAGGGGGAAGGAGACCTTCCACTTCCGATCGCCGAAGGCGGGGCGGAGAGGAAGTACCCCTAAAAATTGGGTATCCGCACCCCCCCTCCTCCCCAAAAGCTCTGTTTCAGTATCAGGAGCTGGGGAGGAGGTCTTAAAGCAGAAGTTCCACTTTTGGGTGGAACTCCGCTTTAATTCCAGAAAAGATAGCATAGCATGCTGGTGCTTCACATGCAATAAGTATACAATTGTACCTGACAGCATTTTATCCCAGAAAAATGGGTCTCAAAATATGCCCTGAGGAACGGAAGCCTAGGCAGGGGTGATCAGTTTTAATTTAAGGAGTAAAATGCTTTTTATGTATCTTACAATGTGGAGAAGAATAACTGTGATGAAATCTTTGCACATAAGTATTTGCAGTCCCTAGGAGTTATACAATTCCAAAACGTATTTTGGCTCAACGGTGCCCATTATAACCATTTTAAGAAATATCACTTTTGGTGGACTTCCCCTTTAAACAGGGTTTAATTGTCTGGTAGATCAACCCTCTTTTGCTGGCTCTTTAATGCAACCTATTTCTCCACAGTTACATCACATGCTATTCTTTAAGCTAGGGACACTTAGACGGGTATTTATGAGTACCCCTTGGCACCTTCTCAACACCACCTACTAGATTTTCTTTAGGGTCTCAGGGTTAAGACATAAGAAACATGCAGTAAGGTTTGGAATGGTAAGCATGCTTTAGATCTAGAGATCCTGGGAGTACGGTCAACGTGGCGTTCCCTGGCTATATTGGCAACAGAAGAAACCTGAAAAAATACACTTGGAATGCTCTTAACAGTATAGAGTCCACTCTTCTGCAGGTATCGCAGTTAAAGATTAACTGCACCTTTCTCCTAAAGTGTCCAGGATGTGTTCTAAAATGATACACCATCAAGAAAAGCTGTTTTCCTGCATGAAAAGATGCATTCACAATTCAGAGATATGAAAGGCTTTCAGCATTTATAAATAAGGCAGGGTACAATGTGCCAGTCACCAGTCTTGCACTGGTAGATCAAATGTGGCACCTGATTGGTTCTTTAGGTTTCTGTACTTTACACATTAACTTTGCTATCTATCTACACATACTGTACAGTATATACTATCTAATATATATATATATATATATATACACAGTATATCACAAAAGTGAGTACACCCCTCACATTTTTGTAAATATTTTATTCTATCTTTTCATGTGACAACACTGAAGAAATGACACTTTGCTACAATGTAAAGTAGTGAGTGCACAGCTTGTATAAGTGTAAATTTGCTGTCCCCTCAAAATAACTCAACACACAGCCATTAATGTCTAAACCGCTGGCAACAAAAGTGAGTACCTTGGATTACATTTTACTTAACAGTAAAGCCCAATTGAAGTCCTATATTTGCCTTCATAGTCATGTAGCAGTGAACATTATAATTGAAAACCATTTGACACTCAGATTGAAATTGTGCCTTCCACTTCCAGCAGTATCCACACCCGATGAGTAGAGAAAATTGCACCACTCACCACATCTACTGACCCCAGCATGTGAGAAGTCAATACAAATGTAAAATATCAATGGTACAGTATTACTAGTAGGGTCTTATCAGTTTTACTGAAGAGAGGACACAACCATCACCAGGGACTGTAGCTAGAAATCCATCAAAATGTAGGACCTAACAACATCATAGAGGCCAATACCCATTTATAACCACAGATATTGGATAAAAAAGGTCCTGGATCGTTCAAAGATCTCAAGCAATGGATCATGCTGACACTCTCCCAAAATAAATAAAGCAGAAACCTGGGGTAATGCAGTACCTTTTTATTAAAATGAAATTCCAGAAAATAAGGGTTAACATTTAAACAATATGTTACCTCAACATTTCATATTTCTGATATGTGAATGTATGTATGTTGTTCTCTTTTTATTGCTGCCTTTGTGTGAAATATCTGCTGTTCCTGCCAGTTCCCCTGCTTTTCTATTTTAAACTGATCATACTAGGCATAAGGCTGGGTTCACACTTGTCCGACAAACGGACCGACATTGTGAGCACAAGTCGCATTACGTCATAAAATCAATGTTTCCCTATGAGAGCCGTCTTAAGTGGTCCGACACAAGTCGGTCCGACTTTGAAAAAGGTTCCTGTACTACTTTGGTCCGACTTTGGTCCTTCTTCAGCCCATTAAAAATCATTGAAGTAGGATCAAAGTCGGATCCTTGTGCTAACCATCCGACTTCTGACATTCGACTTGTGACATCCGACTTAGTGATTACAGCAGCAGTAAAAGGAATTTATCTCACACTGGGATTGTTTGGATTGGTCAAAGGACAAGTCACTATCTCAAAGTCGGAGCAAAATCTGATCAAAAGTCTGACCGTTTTTGTGTCGGATAGTGTCAACCCAGCCTTAGAGCATATCCATCACAGTGTGGTCAGTTTTCTGGCTCTGCTGAGAGCACAACCTGCCTGTACTCCAATGATCAGACTAAGGCTGGGTTCACACTAGTCCGATTCTCGGACCGACATGAGGAGCACAAGTCGCATTACGTCACAAAAACAATGATTCCCTATGAGAGCCGTCTTAACTGCTCCAACTTGTGTTTTTCAAAGTCGGACCGACTTTGAAAAAGGTTCCTGTACTACTTTTGTCCGACTTTGATCCTACTTCAGCCCATTGAAAGGCATTGAAGTCGGGTCAAAGTCGTATCAGTGTCTTCACTGATCCGACTTTGGCATGCGACTTGTGCTCTGGGGATCTTGAAGGGAAACTCCACACCATATTTTTAAAGAAAAAACTGGCATGGGGTCCCCCTCCAGGAGCATACCAGGCCCTTTGGTCTGGTACAGATTTTAAGGGGAACCCCATGCCGAAAAGACAGCGTGGGGTCCCCCCCAAAATCCATACCAGACCCTTATCCGAGCACCCGGCAGGCCAGGAAAGGGGGTGGGGACGAGTGAGCAGCCCCCTCCCTCTTGGACCATACCAGGCCGCGTGCCCTCAACATGGGGAGTATGGATGCTTTGGGGCAGGGGGGGCTCTGCGCCCCCCACCCCAAAGCACCTTGTCCCCATGTTGATGAGGACAAGGGCCTCTTCCCGACAACCCTGGCCGGTGGTTGTCGGGGTCTTATCGGAATCTGGAAGCCCCCTTTAACAAGGGGGCCCCCAGATGCCGGCCCCCCACCCTATGTAAATGAGTATGGGGTACATCGTACCCCTACCCATTTACCTGGAAAGTAATATGTACACAAAAAACCACACAGCTTTTTAAAATATTTTATTAAATCTGCTCCGGCGGTCTTCTCCCCTCTCCGGTGTCTTCTTTTCTTCGGCTCTTTTGCGGGGTCTTTCATCTTCTGAAGGGTCTTTTCTTCTTCTCTGCGGCGTCTTCTGCTCTTTTGCCGGTCTTCTCCGCTGTCCTCTTCCCTCTCTTCTTCTTCTTTTCTTCTTCTTCCCATGTTGACACGACGCGTTCTCCTTCACGAATGCCCTTGCCGCTCTATGCTGTGCCTTATATTGGCATGGGGCGTGGCCACCAGATGACATCACCTGGAGGTCCCGCCCCACATGAGGTCACAGCTCCGCCCCCAGGATGTGACCTCATGTGGGGTGGGGTGGACCTCAGAGCGGCGAGGGCATTCGTGAAGGAGAACGCGTCGTGTCAACATGGGAAGAAGAAGAAAAGAAGAAGAAGAAGAAGAAGAAGAGAGGGAAGAGGACAGCGGAGAAGACCCGCAGCACAGTTGTACCCTTCTTCTTCTTTTCTTCTTCTTC
>BLSH010170555.1:254688-275924 GCA_018402905.1 Glandirana rugosa | reverse complement strand
TAATTGATCACATATACTTAAATATTCTCTACAGTCCAGGATAATGGTGGTATCTTCCATTCACTAAAACTCCTAATGCCCAGTTACTGGTGCCACTTGCATCATAAACAGCAATAGGGTAAAGGTAAATAAATGCAGAACAAAGAGCAGTAGCAAGTTTACTGAAATCACCCTAGTGACTGATTATTCCTTATATGATGTTATAAGTTAGTGTTGGGCTTCATGTGAATGGTCAGTCATCAGGCAGAGAGGACCTTGACAAAGAACCTGAATTTTGGGTTCAATGTTCACAATAATGAAGCACAGCCCTCTTCGTGGGTGTACTAATCCGTATGCCCATGTGAATGAGGCCTAATGCTTATATGCATATGGTCTGATATCATTGTAAAAGTGAAGCTGAATGCTTGCTGGCCTTCTTGCTATAGGGATACCAAGGCATTTAGTGTACCGGACAGTCATGGAAGCAAGGTGCATTATTTGCTAAGCTTTACTGATTATAAATAAAATGTTCAACTAAGCTAAACTTCTTTTTTATCATTTAAATGCAAATAGAAGAAACTGTTTTAATAGAGATGTGGTATGCAGTGTGGAAGGTGCCAGTCTTCAAATCCATGATGACATGAATATAATGAATGGGAAGAGAAGCAATGAACATATCTCCTACTCCCTTTCAGCTTGTTCTGGTAATGAGGCCCCTCTCTCCCCTCGCTTTCTTTTTCTCTTAGCTGTATGGCGGAGCGTTCCTTTGATGTACTCATTAATACCCTTTTCACGTGTGACCCGTGAACTCCTAGGCCAAAGATAAATTGGGGATTCAACTTATAAAAACTGAAGAACACAAAACTGCTAAACATACATGTGTCATGGGAATGAAAGGATGGAAATTCAATTAGCACCCTCAATTAGATAAGAGATAGCTAGAGTATTTTAAAAGAGTCTGTAAAAAGTTCACTCATTAGCTACTTCAGCCCTGGAGGGATTTCCCCCTTTAGGACCAGAGCACTTTTTGAGATTCGGCACTGCGTCACTTTGACTGACAATTGCGTGGTCGTGCGACGTTGTACCCAAACAAAATTGGCGTCCTTTATTTCTATTTGATCACCTCTGCGTCACTTCTGATCACCACTATAAACAAACAAAGAGCGACAATTTTGAAAACTTTTGTGCTATAATACATGTCCAAAAAAAATATATATAAAAAAACATATGTATTCATCAGTTTAGGCCGATATATATTCTTCTACATATTTGGGGTAAAAAAAAAAAAATCGCAATCGGCATATGTTGATTGGCTTTCACAAACGTTGCCACGTTTACAAACCATGAGAATTAATTTATGGCGTTTTTACTATTTTTTTTTACTAGTAATGGCAGCGATTTTAATCAAGACTGCGATATTGCGGCGGACATGTCGGACATTTTTGACACTTTTTTGGGACCAATGACATTATACGCTACAATATGCTGGGTATGAATTTACTCGGCGTAACATTATCTTTCACAATATGGAAAAAAAATATTATTTTTTAACTAAAAAAAATTTAAATTTTTCCAAAAAAATCACACTTGTAAGACCGCTGCACAAATACGGTGTGACATAAAGTATTGCAACGACCGGCATTTTATTCTCCAGGGTGATAGAAAAAATATATCAAATGTTTGGGGGTTCTGGGTAATTTTCTAGCAAAAAAAAAAAAAAATGATTTTAATTTGTAAACACCGGATCTCAAAAAGAGTCTCAATCCTTTTGTGCTTAAAGTGTAACTAAATGCACACTTTAAAACCTCAGAGGAATACACCTTATTAGCAAAAGTAAAATAAATAGCAGGACAGACCTTCTTGCAGAAAAGAGATGTGAGGCAACCCTACCTTGTACATATTGCTAAAGACATTTTCTAAAAACCCTCAGCCCCTGTAATACTAACCCCACTTTCAACCAATGACCGCCCCAACACCCCTCTATATCACACCGAGTTATCTAATCTAGTCTACCATCACCAAAAGCTAAACCCCAATTATACCTGGCACCAGGGGAAGCGAGAGGTCCGATGACCACTCCCCAGGATACCAACAGACTTATAAACTAGGGTGGCCAGACATTCCCGGTTTCAGGGGACAGTCCCCGGATTGAGGACACTGTCCCCGGACCAAGTCTGTCCCCGGTTTTGTCCCCGGAATGGATTTGAGCAGGGGCTCAGACAGTCAGTGCAGAATTAAAAAAAAAAATCTGAATTACAAACTCTTGCTCCGCCTCTTCTATGGGTTTAGGGCAGTGGTTCTCAACTCCTGTCCTCGGGACCCCCCCAACAGGCCAGGTTTGCAGGATAACTGAAATGTGTCACAGGTGATATCATTTGCTGCTCAGCGATTGCAGTGTTCTAGTCTGCATCTCCCCAAGGTAATACTTAAAATCTGGCCTGTTGGTGGGTCCCGAGGATCGGAGTTGAGAACCACTGGCTTAGGGGGATGTATTTTTATACCATTATCTGTGCCCCTTTCTGATGATCATCTGCTGGTCGGAGTGGAGGGACTATTTCTTCCGTTTCGGGCGCATGCCCATTCCGCTTCCGCTCACATGTTCTTCTGCCTTAGCTCAAGTTCTGGCCAGCCACTTGCCTGCCTATCTCCATGCCTTCCCCGGCAGAGTGATCCTTTGATTGCCCCTAGATGTTAACCCCTGCCCAGCCAGAGTCATTAGTACAGTGACAGTGCATATTTTTAGCACTGATCACTGGTTTCCACAAAGTGTCAAAAGTGTGTCACTTAGTGTCCGATTTGTTCATCACAATAGCGCAGTCCCACTACAAGTGGCTGATTGCCGCCATTACTAGTAAAAAAAAAAATATGTCCCGGATTTCATTTTAAAAATCTGTCACCTTATTATAAGCACTAAATTCGCAATTAACACACAAACACGATGGACTTAACACTTGGAAAACAGCGCATAGTCTTCACATTTTCTGGTGCACCTCAGTAGAGAAGAGTAGGAGTCAACTTAAGGATGTTCCATCTATTTACTCTATATGCATATATCAACTGCTGATGTTGTATGACTTTCACATGCTAGGTTGCTTTATTGTAAAAGATTAACTGTCAAGTATCCAAATAAAGCTTTTTTGGGAAAAAAAAAAGTGTAACTAAACGCAAAACATTATTTTTTATAGTTTTGGACATAGTAGAGAGGGATTAGAACACCTGTCAGTTTTTATTCTTGTAAGCGCCCCCATTTGGGAAATTCACTCTCTCTATTTACCATTCTGTTTACCATTATCAGTGAAAGTTAAAGTAAAAGAAAATCCCAAAATTTTGGTTGACATTAGAATACTAACAGAGGAGAAGTCTTCCAATGTGGTCATGGGAAATGTGGATATTGGGCAAACATCAACAAATGTGACTAAACCACATGAATGTGTGGGCAAACCAGTCCAGAAAATGCGTGTTAGGCTCGGTTCACATTGGTGCGATGCAGGAACTGCAGGGCTGGTGCAAGGATTTTTGGCACCCTAGGCAAAACCTCATTTTGCTGCCCCCATTGGCCCCACCCCCTTTGCCCTGTCCATGTGACAGGAGGCAGCGCTATACAGGAAGCATTGGCTCTGCTTTCTCAAGCGCCGGCTCCAGTGCTGTGCTGCGCCACTAATTACACTACAGGTCGGACGGAGCAGCTGCCTGAGACTGAGTTAGTTACATTCTGCAGCCTGCAGAGCATGCAGATGCGGAGGGAAACCAGCGGCCAGGCGCCCCTAGGCAGCAGTGACCAGACGTCCTCGGTTTTAGGGGACAGTCCCCGGATTGAGGACACTGTCCCCAGACCAAATCTGTCCCCGGTTTTGTCCCCTGATTGGATTTAACAGGGGCTCAAGCCATTTCAAAAACAGTCAGTGCAGAATTAAAAAAAAAATCTGAATTACACCCCCCCCCCAATCAGCTGTTTCTACTAGCTTGGGGGGGGGGGGGGGAAGTAATTCCCACTCGCATGTTCTTCTGCCTTGGATCAAGTCCCGGCAAGCCGCCTGCCTGCCTATCTCCTTGCCTTCCCCAGCTGAGGAGTAATCTTCCTCTGCTCATTTCCGCTCCCCACCCAGTAGTAGCCGGGGCCCAAAGAGAGGCTGTGAGGCAGGCAGTGGTGGTGACAGCAGAGAAAGGCAGCTGAGCTAAGCTGATAGTGTCCAGCAGCAGGCACAGAGGGGAAGCGGATCCAATTTTGGGGCTGCCAGTGCCTTCAAGGCTTTAACGCCGTTGTGCTTTGGGGTGTCTGTGAATGGACTACATTGCACTGTGTCTCTCTGGCATAATGGATGGTACCATAGCTCACAGGCAGCAGGCATTCTATCATGGCTCTGGCTGGCATTGCACTGCCACAGTGTGTCACATAACATGGCTGCTGGGACAGGGATCTGTGCCTTCCCTTAGAAAAAGCAACCTCCCCCACAGTGAGAAAACACTTGTTAGGCACACATTTAACCCTTTGATTGCCCTACACGTTAACCCCTTCACAGCCAGTGTCATTAGTACAGTGAGAGTGTATATTTTTGGCACTGATCACTTTGTTAGTGTCACTGATTCCCACAAAGTGTGACTTAGTGTCCAATTTGTCCACCGCAATATCGCAGTCCTGCTATAAGTCACAGATTGCCGCCATTACTGGTAAAAATAAAATATGTCCCCGGATTGCATTTTAAAAATCTGGTCACCTTACCCTAGGCGGCTGCCTAGTTTGCCTAGTGGTAGCACTGGCCCTGACCCTGCAAATTCACTGCGGGTTCCCACATCGCACCTGACTTGCAGGCAGTTCACACTGCCATATTCGAACCGCTGGGAGTGTCGATACAAAGTTAATGACACCCCCAGATCTGTTCTCATATCGCAGTGAAACTGTCAATTCGGACACGAATCGGATCACATGGGTGTGAACACCCATGCAATCCGATTGTGATGTGGACCAAAAAAAAGAGTCCTGCATGACTTTGTTCCAAATTCGATGTGAATTCAGTAATACAATCTGTATGGTTGAATTCACATTGTACAGATATCGCATGTGATTTGTACAGCAGTGCAGTGTGAATCACATGCGATGTTGGACAGAGCACCAATGTGAACTGAGCCTTACAAAAAGTAACAAATATTTTATATAAAAAAAAGAGCAAATCATTGCTAAGTCAATTATTTGCTACTTATAAAATTGCTTGATACAGGAAGTATTGCAGCTGGTCAAGCTAGGAGCGTTATATAATCTTGTGGTCAAATAGTGCCCTCTAGTGGACTAATTTGAACTGAAATCAGGATTGACAACACCTTCAGCCTTAGCCAGCAATATTTTTGAAATCTTTGTAAATTTCTGAAGTATTTTGTGGGATGGGGGTTATCCTGATTTAAAGTGACACTCTTAAAAAACAAAGTATGTATTCTTAACTTAAAAAAGTCTCTTCTATTTCTCTTCCCAATCCCTAAAATCTTTTTTTTTTGCTGCTGTGATATGACTTACTGTTATATGGTGGCTATGTTCGTTCTTCATGGCTCCACTGCACATGACTGCAACGCTCATTACAAACAAACAGAAGTAACGGGGGAAAAGAAAGGTTTGGGAGCTCATGGAGGACATTACAAGGAGGCAGAAAAGCATAAGAAGAAAAAATTTCATGAAATATATATTTACTATTATAAGGATTAAATACTTAGGCTGGCCATACACGGTTCAAATCTTGCAGGAACCATATGAGATTCAAACTATTAATGTGCAGGCTGAATGTACTAAGTTGATCAACTTGGGTGCAACCAGCCTGCTAGATGCTCTTGTGATAATTTCTAGCAGCTGCTATAGCCGCTAGCAATAATCACTATCTTCTTGCAGCGGGGACAGGCCCCCCCCCCGGCCGGGAGAAGATGGCCCGGCAGTAGGGATTCCCGCATCAACACTGTCTGTGTTGATGGGGGAATCGAGAAAACTTCTTTCCTGCAACCCATGGTTGCAAGAAATAAATTTGCTCTGTGTATGGCCGGCCTAAGTCTACTTTCACACAATTGTGGTTCATTCTTACAAAGTATGTTAATGAGCGTTCCTGTGCATGTTGACACACATTTGGGTTCATTTACTAAAACTGAAGAGTGCAAAATCTGGGGGAGCTCTACATAGAAGCCAATCAGCTTCCAGATTTTTTGTCAAAGCTTAACTGAACAAGCTGAAGTTAGAAGCGATTAGTTCAAGTGATTGGCTATCACGCAGAGCTGCACCAGATTTTGAACTTTCTGGTGTTAAGTGGATGGAGACCCGAATCATTAAATTTGAGCTGGGCACATAGATCTGCAGTGCTTTATTATCTCTCTTCAAATAACTTAGTCTTGTAGCTGTCTCTTGCTCCATAGCTCTGTTATCAGCCTGATGAGTTCTCACGTGTTCTCCGAGACGGAAGATAGATGTGTGTGTCGGAGGAGGTTGCTATAAATTTATTAGCAGTGAAATTGTTGTCTAAGAGCAGAGCTATGTACATTGCTTCCTTCCTTTGCCTATGAGGAAAGGGGGTGTGTGCCTTTCCTCCAATCAGCTGCTTTGGCTGTATGCCAATGATCCACTCCCAGAGGTAACCAGGAAGAGAAAAGTGTAAAAAAAGTGGATATATACAGAAGAAAATAGCAGATATACATGTAATACTTATATAGGGAGATTTGTTTAATCTCTGTGTATCATCTGAGGCCGTTCACTTCACTGGGTATATGGAGGGTTTACATCCACTTTTAGTAAATCAACCCCATTGTGTTAGGGCAGCCCATTCATTTGTATAGACTCCCTAGCGCACAAAACAAGGTGCATGTACTTTTTTTTGTATATGTATATTCAGAGTAATGGGTTACCATGTGTTATGATGCACTAAAATGCATGTGCGTTGGCAAGGTGCGTTTAGGTGCTATTAGGGATGAATGGCAACCCTGCAACATAACAGACAACAGGCTCCAGCAGTGCAAAGGCATTAGTATTTAATATACACAGCCCTGTTAAGGTAAAAAAGTCCAACTAGAACTAAACTTTTCCCTCACCGTGTCCAATACTACCAGTGTTTTCTGTTTAAAAAAAAAACAAAAAAACTTTCAATGTATAGATTGTAATAAGTATTGTAAGAGCAAGGGTTGTACTTTGCACATGCATTACACGTCTACCAGACACTGCCTGTCTGCTTAAAAGAAATATACTTTCAGTGCTCTCTGTGTGAAACACCCAACGTTCATTGGTAGACAGAGACCATGTGGTCTAGGTTGCCTAGGCATAAGTGCCAACAAGAAAGCAATCATTTTATCCACAGCAGAAAAAAAGTTTCTGTTGTACAGTTAAAGTAGAACTATAGGCAAAACTTTTTTTTTTCATTTTGGATAGAGCGAGGGTTCTAACCCCTGTCAATTTTTTTTTCACCATCTGTATCCCATTGCGGAGATTTCCCTTCACTTCCTGTCCCACAGCCAAACAGGAAGTGAGAGGAAATCCCTGCAAATTAAGGGAATTCCTTGGGGACCCCCAGGTCACCAGAACTAGTGTCCCGATTGGAAGATTTCTCCTCTATTGCTTTTCTGGGGACAACCCAAAATCTGAGATTTTCTTTTACTTTCACTTTCAATGATAATGCTAAACCGGACAAATAGAGAGTGTGAATCTCCTATACAGGGGTGCAGACAGCAATAAAAACTGACAGGTAATGTAATCCCTCTCCTCTCTACCCAAAACTAAAACAAAGATTTGCCTTTAGTTATACTTTAAGGGTACTTTCACACTGGGGCGGGCGGGCGGTTGCGGTAAATCCCCACTAGTTTCAGCAGGGATTTACCTCTGTTTTAGCAGCACTATGGCGCCGCTATGCAGGTGGGAGCGCGGCGCTTTTAACCTCCCACAACGGGTTAAAATGGGGTTAAAAGTGCCAGCGCGCCGTGCTACCGAGGCGGTGGAGGAGCGGTGGAGGAGCCGTGTATCACCGTTCACCGCACCGCTGCAAAGATAGCTAAATAGCACCTGCAAAGAGCCTCAGTGTGAAAGTAGCCTAATGGATAAGTTCAACTTTTGGAGCATGTTACACCCATATTTAGGGTGTAACATGTAACATACTCCAGCTCTTGAGCCCTGCACTCCCCGATCCCCATTCCCGCAGCCACTATCACAATTCAAAATCAGCACGGCTGTGTGGGCAGAGCACAAATCTGTGAATGAAGAAACTACAAGTCCCGTTTCCACTGCAGCGGATGGCTTGTAGTTCTCAATGAAGTTCAAGGGCGCTGATGAGCACTCTCTTATGTAGTTCATTCACACTTCCTCCAGCTTTGTAACTGAAAGCCCATATGGAGGTTTGGGTACAAAGCTGGATGATGTGTCTGCAGGAGCCTGACATTACCTGTAATCCACTGATTGCTGGTGCAATGCTCTGCAGACTCATCCTCAGACTCCTTGTTGTAAAGTTTTCAAATACTTTAGAACAACATTTGTGATGTCATAGAAAGTACTGATGAGAATTTTCGTATGAATCGTACCAAGATCTACTAGTGTATGGCCAGTTTAATGCACCAAAGCATACAAAGAAATCAGAAGTGCAACACACTTGTGCATTTGTGGGACGATGCAGCGTGGTGTGGTGGCAGTAAACGCTCAGAGTTCAGCTGAGAGAACAGAACTTGTATTAATGTCAGAGTTCAATCATTCACAACAAACCCGGCGGGAAGCCGACCAGAAACACTAATAGAATGTATCAGTGGTGTGTAGAGGAGCAGGTCTTAGAGGTGTAGACAGCATCTGTCTTGAGGGGTGGAATGCAGCCTTGCCAGTCCATACTTGAATGGGAAGGTCTCCAGGAAGGATGGAATGTTGCTATCCTTTTCCTACTTATCTGGAACCTCTCCTGCCACTAATCACTGTCCCTGTCAGAAGGGTGACCTGTCCCTACACTACTCACACATGAAATATGTGCCAAGCCTGGGAGCCAGGGCCTTAATAGGCTCTGACTGCCCCAAGATGTCTGCCAAAGTCACATGGGGTGGCAGCATCCAATCGGATAGCTTCCCCTGTGACCCAAGAAACTATAGAGAAATCAAGTTCCTCTTGACTTCCCCTCCAACTGCAATGCCACTGCGGTCAAGCGCCACCTACAGTGGAGAAGATAGACTGCACCTGCCTACACTTTTTGAGGTGGCATTTAAAAATAATGGCACTGCAACTTGCACATGCAATGTGTGTTAATGTTAACGTGCATTCTGCTTGAGGCTGTGTCAACAAAGATTGTGTAGGTATGTTTTGACACTTATTGGGAAAACAGGCCAGAGCAATGGTGTGCAACAGCTACTGAAGTGCATGCATGTAGACAGAAAATGACTGCAAAGAGATTACAGGAGATGAGCTACACTGGAGTGCAATAAAAGATGAAAAAGGATGAAAGCCAAAGTCTATGCAAAAAAAAAAAAAGTAAATATGAGTTGTTCATAATACACAGTACTTTAGCAAAATAAAAGTCATCCAGTTAGGATTTGGATCTGCTTTAACCACTTCCCAACTGCGTCACGTACATTTACTGCGGCAGTGTGGTTTGTTATCGCGAATTGCCATTTATAAGTATATACAGTTTCTTATCCCTATGCTCAGGCAGCCTAGGGTACTGACATCATCAAGACCAAAGCAGGGCCCAAAGCCCTGTATTGGACATGATGATGCTGAGGGATAGTCTACTGCTGGAGTGTGGGGGCGTGCCCTAGACAAAACAAGCTATTAACCCTTGCAGTAGGGCTCTAAACATATTTGTTGCTGAAGGGGGAGCAGGGAAGGTAAAATATAAGCAGATTATTCTTCAGTTTTATATTTTACAAGTTTATTTGCAAAACTTTGCGTAGCGCTATCCCCACAGGAGCTGCTGGTTTTAATTGGTTCCCCCCAAAACAGTGCAGAGGACACCAGTCACCCAAGCAACAGTCCATTCACATCGGCTCCATTAAACAGTCTGGGGTTGCCTTTTTGTGATTTATTGCTGATAAATAGAAGAGGGATTAGGGCATGCAATACTCTAAAACAGTTAGGAATTAGCTGTGAGAAGACAATGCTCTTCTTAAACAACTGTGAATGTTGGACAGTCTAAGGCCTCACAGCTGGGGACCATGGGGCAAGTCTCTTTGGCATCTGGTTAGCCTGCACAGCTATTGGTACCCAGTGCAATCTCAGGAACATGGCAAAGTACAGGAGGGCATTTTTCTCTTAGCTCACAGTCCAGGATACTGCTGAGGATGGTGAATGACCAGTATCTAGGACCCTATGAGAGCTGCCTCAGTCCAAGCAACCTCTGGCACTTATATCCCAAAAGCACACAGTCACCAGGAGTGAATTTAGGGTCCTTACTCACAAGTCCCCAGGACAGATGCCACCTTCCAGCTTCCTCCAGACACAATTCAGTAGGTGAGACCGTCCTTCTCTAGACCAGATCTCTTTGGTGAAGCCCTGGAGGCAGTTCCAGATCAATTCCAGGTCCCAGCTCTGCCACAGCTGAGACCTCACAGAACAGCAACTCTGTCCACAGGCTGCCTCAATAGCAATAGCCCCATGAGGCTTGGAAATCTCTTGCCAAAGACAATTTCTTTAGGACTTCAGCTCATTTATAAGCTTCTTAGCCACCATCTGGGCACACCTCCCCAGGGATTGGCTAGGCCCTGATCAATATTCAGGCTGGTTATTTGAATTAACCTTCCCCAAGCTCTAAAAACTTCTTATAGAGGCAGGGGGAAGCAATCAAACTTCTAGTCTGTGAAACCCGGCCTAAACAGACCATGCCAAACAATCAATGCTCCCTTGATTACAGAAGGAGACAAAAACTAGACTTACCTAGCATGCTGTGCTAGGTGGGTGCTACATCTACTTTACTTATGTAGCCAAGGTCCCCCTTAGGGGTGGCTGGAAGTTGTGGTTCACCTGATCACACTGCCCTCAATCACCTTCTTCCACACACTCAGAGTCACAGAACGAGCTGGTACTTTGTTTTGTTTTATTTTATTAGGGGATTTGAACTTGGATGGGGTTTGGAATATTATGGGATGCCCAAAGAATCAATTCAATTTAAATGGGACCTCTTATATACACTTCCAGTATATACACTCTCTTCTCTTCTTCCAGCACATCACTTGCTTCCTGTTCCTCTCTCCTGCACAGTACCTGTTTTTCACGGTGAGGTCTAGAAGGAAATTTACTAGGCCTCCATTGTTTATTCTGCCTAGCTAGCACATGGTGGGTCCTGCTACAGTTGAAACAGGACCTCTGAACCACCCAATACAGGCAGGGACAGCTGATCCCCATAGTGTAGGAAAAAGTACTACTGCACTAGCTGGCCTGTTGGACTACAACTCCCAGTCCATCCTCTTCCAGGCCCTGCCAGCCATTTGAGCCACAATGGCCTTCTCCACTACCACAGTGACACCACAGTCCCATACTGACTTCTGCATCCTTCCCAGATTGTTTCTCACCCCAGTCCGCACCCGCATGCCTCTACAGCTTCCCAGAGTGCCGACCACCGGTGGACTCCTTGCTGAGCGTCTCCAGTAGCACTGTCTATTGCTCTACTGCTCCCTTGGTCAGGATTCCCCTGTGGTTTGCATGAGGAACCCCTTCCACTCCTAGAGCTCTCAGGCCTCAAGGTCACCCCCCCAGACTGGGGGCTCACTGTAATGCCTCAGCAACCTCAGCTACATTCCAGCTCTTCCACCCAAACTCACTCCTCCCAGACTGGGCTGACCCCGGGAATTTTAGGAGGCCTGCCTGCTGCCAATCCAGATTGGGGATTTGTCAGGGCTCCTTAGAATACCCCAGATGGCTACACCTCCCTCCCAGCCCTCTGTCCAGAACATTCCACCAGCTTCTGGAAAGAAGTGGGAGGTCCTGGTGACCTCATCTGTAAATCACCCAGTCCTACCTGAACCACTCCCAGCCCAGAAACCAAAACCATCAGGCCAGCTCTCAGTCAGGCCTGACCAAATTTGCCTTACCTCACCAAAACCCTCCAGTAGCTCCTACCTAAGTAGGGGAAGCTACACTTAAATAGCTACTTATCTCATAGGCTTTTAAAATCAAAATTGACATTTTCTTTCCTTAAATTTACTTTGCTTTGTAAATGAGTAAGGGATCCAAAGGGCCAATTTACTAATGCATCATAGTAGGGCATATATAACTATGTTTCACTTACACACTTCACATTCTTCAGTAAATACATTGGTTTTCAACTCTGGAAGCTTGGTGCTATTAGCTTTCAGCACATTAACCCTTATTAATGGAAGCTTAACCCCCTGATTCTATATTCACCTCTCATTTGCCAGAATCCTCTGTTGCCAATAATACCAGTGTCTGAAGCTAGTGATTTTTGAGTGGGCCTTAATCTTCATACATCAGCGTAATTCCAATAGGCTTGCAACCTACATTATTGTACAAGGATCTTCAGTGCTCACTGACCCTCTTGCCACTGACGTGTCCCTAATGTGTGCAATGGACATGACCTCACTGCATTCGTTGGGGATTCAATTTGAAAAATGCTACTCATTGTGACTATGTCCTTTGTGCTAAAGCCATGCTTTAAGCTGGCCAGCAGAGTGTTTCCTTCACCTGCGGATTATTGCTCCCTTCCCTGCCCAGAGGACAACAAGAGGTAAAAGAAGATATTGAGTGGCTACTGCTACAGCCTAGGACTGTGCCCACCTCTAGTAACAGGGCCTGGTGGATTGCTATTGGCCACTGCAGCCATTCTGAAGACCTGGCCACTGCCCTTATAGCTGTGGGGAGTTGAGCTGGGACCTACGCAGTGAGCAGGATCATGTCTGAGGAGCTGCATGTGAGGAAAGCCTAATTGTATGTACGTGTAACACTCTCCCAGGGGGAGCTGCTGGATTGTTTGCCCCCTCCCGCCGGTAGCACCGACACACCTGGAACTGGCTTCACTAACATAAAAAGCCTTGAAAGGGAAGATAGGTTAGGCAATAAAGAGCAATAACAATATAACCCAGTTAGGGCACAGTTAAGGTGATCACAGTCTCAACTACTCTTTTTTTGGGGGGCAAGGCACATTTAGGTGCACCTAGCTAATTGGCCTGGTGGACCCGATCTTCATGATCAGCCAAAGCTGACCAACGAGTACTAGGTGAGGGGCTCTCATGAAGAGGGATCCTCACTAAGGCTGGGAAAGAAGGAGCCTAAGTGCCACACATCCTTCTCTCCCCCCACTACCCTAACTTCAGGGTAGGCCCAAAGACCCACACCCTACAATCCAAGTGACAAGACACATATATAAGTGCAGGTGACACACTCATAGGGGAAAAATACAAAAAAAATAAATAAATAGAAAAAATTCCAATGCAGGTGCAACTTATGATCTTCTGACACCAATCTACTGCATTCAGAAAATGCCCCCTCTTCCTGCTATGTAGATAGCAATCCATAAGATTGATGCCCTCTCGGGCATATCTGGAGAGATAGAAATGTGTAGTTATTGGAACTGGGAACAAATAAAAATCAAATACTGGACCCTAAGCAGGCAAAAAAGATCACAGGATGGAATCTGGAGAATTACTTGTGGAAGAGATGTGCCAAATTCCGTAAAAAAAAAAGTACCACTCAAACCCTTTTAACCATTAAGATGTAAATAGAAGAATTTGAATAAAAATACATTAGCAACAAACACATGGAGATGTGGTATGCAGCGTGGAAGGTGACAGTCTTCAAGCACATGATGACTTAGGATCTGAATATAATGAACATTGAGAGAAGCATTGAATGTGTCTCCTGCTCCTTTTCAGCTGGTTCTGGTAATGAGGCCCCTCTCTCTCCCTCTCTCTTAGCTGTATGGCGGAGGGTTCCTTTGATGTACTCATTTATACCCTGTTCATGTGTGCCTTGTGTGCACCTCTGCCCCAGATAAATTGGGGATTCAATTCATAAAAGCCGTAGAACACAAAACTGCTAAACATACATGTGTTGTGGGATGAAAGGCCGGGAGGTTGATTGACACACTCCTAATTTGATAAAGGGGCTTTCAGCTTTTACATTGTGACTAATTATGAATGTAAGAAAAGTTCCTTCAATATACTGAGCTAACTGTTTCTCTGTGACCTGCATGATAATAATGGTTCCCCCTACACTGATATTGTAATCTTATAAATGGTAAAACAAGATTGTATTTAAAGCAGAGCTTCAGGAAGGGCTATTTCTGAAGCATACCTTCCAACTTGATTATATGGGGAAAAAAGGACAAATATTAACATAACATATGAAAGCTAGTAGGTATGAATGGTGTCGTGTAGCATTTTTGAAAGCTAATAGTATATACATCTGACTAAAAAAGTCAGACAACTGGGAAGGAAATAGAACATAGGGATTTGGCTCCAAAAAGGGACATTCACTCCAAAGGGACAGTTGGGAGCCTGAAATCCCACTGCAATTTCAGAAAATGTCTGTGTAAAAACATTCAGGGCTCCAGAAATAAAGCAGCAATATGGCCTTACTTTGGATATAGCTTTGAGCACACGTATATACTATTTATATTGCATAGTCCAGGTCAGTGACCAGACCTGAACCTGTAGCTCTCCTAAAACTTCTATCTATCTGCCCCATATTGGTACTATATCCACTGTAGCATTTGCAGTTTGCAGAGCAGAGTAGGAACTGCCAGAGAAGGGTTACTTTGGTGCAGTTGGCCAGCTTAAACAGGTTTTGCAATTTATGTAAACAAAAAAACCCCAGTTTTCCCCCAAAGTTTGCTAGAAAGGATGAATCGTGGTGTGCTGAGGGCTCATCCAGAATTTTTAATGTTAACATGTGGTCACACCCTTTTAGCTCCTCATGGGTTACACACAGTATATGTTTAAGCTATTGGGATTTGAGCACATGTACTGTATATCTAATTTCTATTGCATAGCCCAGGTCAATGATCAGACCTGGACCTGTAGCTCTTCTACAACTTGTGTCTATTGGCCCCATATTGGCACTATATCCACTGGAGCAGTTACATTTTGCAGAGCAGAGTAGGGACTGGCCAGCGAGAGATTACTTTTGATGCAGTTGACCAGTTTAAACATGTATTGCAATGTATGTGACCAAAAAATATCCCTGTTTTTGCTAGAGTTTGCTAATAAGGATATATAGCAGGGTGTAGAGGGTTCATTCAGAATTTTCACTCCAAAGAAGGGACATTTGGGAGCAATGTCTAAACTTAGTGAAATCCCACTATAATTTCAGAAAGCATCTGTGTGAAAACATTCAGGGCTCCATAAATAAAGCAGTAATATATCCTTACCATGGACATAGCTCTTCTTTAAAAACCAAACAACTATTGTGTATTTAATGTACAGCAATGTACTTTATGAAGGTGTTTAGCACTCTACTGGTTTGAGATCTCTGAAACCAGTGAAGCACTATTAAAATTAAAGTGTATGTTAAAGCAAATTTTTTTTTTCTTTTTAGTTTTGCCAAAAGTGGAGAAAGGTTAAAATTATCATCAAGGTTTTATTGCTATCTGTGTCTCAGAGAACTGTCTAATAAGGGACTCCACCTCACTTAGAGAGATTTCCTTTCATGTCCTATTGTGTCTCCGGAACAGGAAGTAAAATCTCCCCAGTAGGACAGATAGCAAAACATAACCTATGAGTTTTTGAGGTTTACCTATTCCATCCAAAACTAACAAAATTAAGTTTGGCTATACAAACACTTAAATAAGCATGTAAAAAAGAGTTGAGAAGGGAGCCCAGTCATGTGAACTGGCCTCTTTATCAGTTAAGGAGCTCTCTCTGCTGTGTTTATGCAGAGATAACTTTGGGACATAAGGAAGGCTTCCCAAACTTACGATTCTAACCAGTTGCCATTGGGAAAGATTCAATCTTTACTTTTATTTTCTTTTTTCCATGTTTTATGACCATGGAAAGGGATACGACTCTTTCACATTAGCTGCATTCCTGTATATTTTTCTGGATTCTTTCCAGTAGAGTTCATACCCACTGATGCACCCGATTGCAAAATTAGAAAACTAAAATTATTATTATTATTATACAGGATTTATATAGCGACAATAGTTTGCGCAGTGCCTTACAATATAAATCCTACATTGTGTATTTTTCTTATGTTAACCTGTATTTCACCATTTAGGTCATGAAATTCTTCAAAAACCCCAAATGTGTCTGTAGCACCCTCAGTGAACAGCGTAGGAAAATTTAGCTGGGCTCCTCTGTAGGCAGAGGAGCCAGGGTTAATTTGTTTAGTGAAAACTGGCAGAACTCCAAGGGACTTCCACTTGCTCACATGCCTGGACCGGCACCCGGCTCTGCCTCTCAGCAAGTTGCATAGAGCCTGAGCCAGGCACTCCTGCCCTCTCCACAGCCCAGCTCTCCAGTGAGCGAGGTGAGGGCAGAGCAGAGAGCCGATGACTGACATTTACCAACTCTCTGCTCAGGGAACCCTGAGAACCGAGCGATCTATGGTGTTTGATTGCTCAGTTCTCAGTGTTAGAGCCGGCGGGGGACCGATGCAGCATCAGACCGATGCACCTAGTTATGTATGAATCTGCATAAAAATGAAAAAATCAATACTTCTCTTTTAACTGCGTTTAAAGATTTTTCTTTACTTAGAGGCAATGGTTCGATTAACCATTGCTGGATAGCAACACATTTGCATTGTACTTATTTCAATGTGTCAAAGGAAAGCAACTGCCAAACAAGGGTTAATCTCATATTACTGCATTAAAAATTCACAAGAAGTTAATCCCTAAATTCCTAACAGCATTGATTCTACTAATGGCATCCAGTATCCTAGGAGCTGGTAGGAACAAACTACAGTATCAGCTCAGAGCACCAATACCACAGAGCTGTAAATATTGCATTATTTGCAGTATGGCTACCAACAGATCTTGGAGTGGTTTAAAAAATGGACAATTTGTAGTGGAATGTTTGTTGATCTAGGTAAGACTGAGGAAAGGTCACCTGTGCTTAGTAAAATCGATCTGAACATAATTCTGTTCATTTTTGGTAAGATAAACCATCTCTTTACAGGTATTTTTATCCTTGTTATGATAATCAAATGATCATATCCAATATACATACTGTATACCTGTATCCTGTACCTAGAAGTATCATTACCATCTTATCTGGAGCCGTCACATGTGTATTTGTGAACTCTTTTTTGGCAAGAAATATCTAATATCAGTGGGCAGCCTTAGGCTGGCCATACACAGTTAAGAAATTTGCACAATTCCCCCATCAACACAGACAGTGGTGACAGGGGAATCAGCAATTTTCTTCTCCCGGCGGGAGGTGGGCAGCGGGCATGGAAAGCCATCCCTGCTGGGAGAAGACAGTGATTATTGCTAGCGGCTATAGCAGCAAAGGAATCCAGCAGGCTGGTTGTACCCAAGTTGATTCATCGATCAGCTTGGTACATTCAGTCTGCCTATTAACAGTTTGAATCTTTGCTGGTTCCTGCTGAACTGGCCGAGATTGGAACCATGTATGGCCGGCCTTAAACTTTATCACATAAACAGCGATAAATTACCAAGGGAGCTTATAGATATTAGATGGCATTCTTGGTCTGGTCTGTTTTGGCTAAAAATGATGATCAATATCATTCAGTGTCTATAGGGTAGGAAATGGCATCGCCAAATTAACATGCTCAAGAAACAATATGATTGGGTAGCTTGTAAACCCTTCCTGGCTCCAGGATTGTCTGCACATGGCTTCCCCTCCCTCCTCCAATAATCTAAACAAGAGTGACTGAGTGACTAGAGCACTCTTGTTCAGTGGTGAAACCAGGTATAGAGGCATTGGGGTTGACTTACTAAAGGTATGTAGGCAGTTTACTTTGCAAGCTGCACATTGCAAAACATTCTTGCAGAGCTTAGTGAATGTGTGAAGTTTCACTTTTCAAAGAATACCCAATCATGTGCAGGAAAAAAAAAGTCAGCAAAGTTTTATCTAATTCTCTAAAAAATTACAATAGAACAGTCTACTAGACATGTGAGGTTTGTTTCATTTCAAATTTTTCCTTATTTGGAGATTCGGATATATCCGAATACCCGAATTACAATATAAACAAATTTAACCAAATGATCAGAATAACTAAATGAAATTCGGACCTGAATTTGAATCAAATTTTACAACAAACTCTGAATCAAGTCCGAGTCGAATTCTAACTGTAAACATATTGCTGAAATCGAAGACTGTGTGTGTTATTAGGCTTAATGTACATGGGACGTTTTACAACCTCTCCTGAACGACGTAATTTGACAGATAGTATCCAACGTTTAAAAACATCCATTTTGCCGTGTTTACATGCCAGGTTTAGCCACGTTGGCGTTTAGAAGCGTTTTTTCTTTTTTTCAAATAGTCAAAAATGTAAGACAAAAAGAGAGAAGTACCGTGCTCCTAAAAACAGATATCAAACAGAACAGCTGCCAGCACACCAATTGACAAATTGTAACCAGATAAAATATAATAAAGTGCAACACTAAAAAATTAGTTAATTAAAGTGCCATGCATAGCAATTCCTCAAAGGTAAACCAATTGGGGATAGTACGTCCCCAAATTAAAGTCCAGTATTATTAACGTAACAAGTAGTGTCTTGTGCTCAAAACATGAGCAATAAACGTCATTGTAGATATATACAGGGTGGGCCATTTATATGGATACACCTTAATAAAATGGGAATGGTTGGTGACATTAACTTCCTGTTTGTGGCACATTAGTATATGTGAGCGGGGAAACTTTTCAAGATGGGTGGTGACCATGGTGGCCATTTTGAAGTCGGCCATTTTGAATCCAACTTTTGTTTTTTCAATAGGAAGAGGGTCATGTGACACATCAAACTTATTGGGAATTTCACAAGAAAAACAATGGTGTGCTTGGTTTTAACATAACTTTATTCTTTCATGAGTTATTTACAAGTTTCTGACCACTTATAAAATGTGTTCAATGTGCTGCCCATTGTGTTGGATTGTCAATGCAACCCTCTTCTCCCACTCTTCACACACTGATAGCAACACCGCAGGAGAAATGCTAGCACAGGCTTCCAGTATCCGTAGTTTCAGGTGCTGCACATCTCGTATCTTCACAGCATATGGTTTTTTTATGGTTTTTATGGTCAGTAAAAACCAATACCGGGTGAGCTGCAGAACTCAAATTCAAATTTGCTTACCAGAACATGGTAAAAAACACACAGAACAGACTGTCTCTGCTGATGTCCTTCTGTACAGAGCTTCAGATTCTCTTAAAGACCTCTGCGGACACTGCAATGACCTGGGGGGATGTAACCCTAGGTCATTGCGGCATTATATTTATTGAAGATCCCTTTTTCTTTTACTTTGATGTAAGTGTTTATACAATTTTTTTTCATTAAAATTTTATGGTTTTACACTATGGAGTTCTTTCTCTTTTTATGGTTGATGGATCCATCCTGTTACTGCTTGGGAGATCCTGCTAAGTAATGCAGAGCGAATGCCTATAGTTGATAAGCATATGAGCACTGGACATTATATATATATATTCTAAATTTATTGCTAATGTTTTGAGCACAAGACACTATTTGTTACGTTACTAATACTGGACTTTAATTTGATGATGTACTATCCCCAAGTGGTTTACCTTTGAGGAATTGCTATACATGGCACTTCAGTCAAAAATGTATCTCCTTTAAAAAAACCTGTAAACTAAACGTGGCTAAACGTGAGTTACTGCGTTTACACGCGTTTACAAGCTGTTACAGGCATTTGGCGCTTCAAATGCCTCTAAACATCCATCCTGAACGCATTTTTGCTTTCCAAAAAAAGCTTCTAAACTCAGCTGCCTAGAATCTACTATAAACGACCCTGTGTAAATGTACTGATAAGATAACAGAGGAGAGTTCAGAGGCAGCTGAAAAAAAACACCCAACTCCTCCTAAATGTTCCGTTTACCAGCAGCAGTGTACAGGAAGCCTAAAACCTTATACATACGATGCGAATTTTGGACTTCAGAACATCCGTTTTTTTGTTGGATACTTGTCTTCTGTCGAAAGTGAAGAGCGTACAACCGATACGAACATTTTCGTACAACCGAATTCAACGTCAGAAATGTGTTGAATAGTTTTGTATGTATTTTTTTCATTTCTGGGCATGCGTAGTCATGATCGTTTGATTATTTTCGTATGAAAAGAGCACTAATGATACGAAAATCGGACGTTGAGTTGCTGTACAAAAAAAAAAAAATTATAGCCTGCACAACCAGTTTTTGTCTTATGAAAAATAAAAATGAGCTGTTGAAAGGAGCATATTAAAGGTAAGAATTTCAGATGATCGGCCGTCAAACGAAAATTCCCGTTTAGAGCCTTTAGTGTACCATTTCGAAATATTGCTGTTTTTGTTAAGCCAAAGGTGATTTATAGAGTCATTATAATCATTTGATGAAGATTTTTCTTTTGTTTCTTCGCTTTGCCACATTCCAATCGAAAAAAACCCAAAAATTTAAGTTTTCGATTCGGTCGATTCAAAATGTATTGGTTCGAACGTTTTGAATGAAAAAAAAACCCGGTAAATTAGAAGAAAATTTGAAAAAGACATAAAACAAATTCTGAATACGAATCCCAAATACGATTTGAACTAATCAACCGAATTTAACTAAACTAAATAACTAGATTAACAAATCGAAATGAAACAAAACAATTTTTTTCGTCATGCACATGTCTACAGTCTACATCGATCAGCCATAATATTGTGACCACTAACAGGTAAAGTGAATAATAATTGTCCCTGAAGTTGATGTATTGAAAGAAGAAAAAATAGGCAATCATAAAGGTCTTACAAGAGCCAAACTGGCCCAGTTGGCTAGACAACTGGGTCAGAGCCTCCCCGCCGGCAAAAGACGAAAAAAAAAAAAAAAAGTCAACCCCGCCCACCTACAGGTGGCGCCGGTACATTGACTTTCTTTTTTTTTTTTTCTTTTCGGCTCCTTGGCTGTCACATGACAGCCAAGCAAGTGAGCCTATTGGTCGGCCATTCAAGCCTACGCATGTGCGCTTCTTCCTGCGGCCATGCATAGGCTGATTGGCTGCTCTCGCATGCCGAACTCTGCAACAAGAATCCTGCCTGCTGGATGGGGTGAGTGCGGGGGGGGGGACTCTGCAATGTACCCCATCTATCTCACTGGCTGCAAACTGCCCCCACCTATCTCACTGGCTGCAAACTGCCCCCACTGTGTCCACCCCCGTCAAACGTCGGTCACTCTATCCACCCCCGTCA
>BLSH010170555.1:221122-246108 GCA_018402905.1 Glandirana rugosa | reverse complement strand
CCCCCCCCCCCCCCCCCCCCCCCCCCCCCCCCCCCCCCCCCCCCCCCCCCCCCCCCCCCCCCCCCCCCCCCCCCCCCCCCCCCCCCCCCCCCCCCCCCCCCCCCCTAATCCATCTCCACTCTATCAAAAACTACAAAAAAAAAATTGCCTTTAGTTACACTTTAAGAGCCCTTTCACACTGGAGCGGGCAGGGCGTTAGCGGTAAAGAGCCGCTAGTTTTAGTAGCGATTCACCGCTGTTATAGTGGCGCTTTTAACCCCCAAGAAGGGGTTAACAAGGGGTTAAAAGGGCCAGCGCTTCCAAAGCTGTGTTCAGCCGCTTCGGAAGCGCTTGCCATTCATTTCAATGGCAGGAGCGGTGTATACATCACTCCCGCACTGCACCAAAGATGCTGCTTGCAGGAGTTTTTTTCCTGTTCTGCAAGCCCACCTCCCCAGAGTGAAAGGACTCAGGCTTTCACACTGGGGTGGATTGGGGGGTTCAGGCTCTTTACAGGCGCTGTTTTTAGGGCTAAAGTGCCTGAAAAACCTCACAGTGTGAAAGGGGTCTTACTTTATTTGTATTAAGGGAGCTCATTCATTTGAATCAAGGATTGACAATAGACAGAAATTTGGACATACAGCATTTTTTGTAATGAATTACCATACACTGCAGTGCACTGCAAATCAGTTGCGTTCCCCTAAAAAAATTTATGGCACAGCAACATACGAGTACTCTTATGGTGCGCTGCAGTAAAGATGTGTTAATGTGCTTGCTACTGCAATGCCGAAGTGTAAAGAGGTCTACGCAGCTGGGATTTGAGATCCCCGTTCTACTGCCTTTTGTTTCTGCAGCGCTTCTGTAACAGATCAGAGTGAAGCTCTGTGCTGGCACCAACCAATCGGAATTGCTCTGATCTGTCCAGGAAGTGCTCCAGAAAGAAGAGGGAGAAGAGCGGGGATCTCAAATTCCCATATTGCTGCACCAGCTGAGTCTGCGCTGATAGCTTATCACCCACAGAGGCAAGTACAGCTGGGACCAGGGTGCTGGGGAGGGTGTACGGTGTTAGTTAACATTTTTATTTTTTCTAGAAAGGCAAACTTACACTTTAAGGCCCATTCACACTTGTGAGTTTTTGTGAATCAAGGCTGCCCCTTCATTTGTGAAAAACTGTGACGCAATGCAATAAAAAGCGCGGCAGCTGGGTTGTGATGCGCTGTAGCACAGGTGCGTTACTGTCTACTGTATATGTCCACTGGAGCACCTTTCTAAATGAATGAAAGTATAACCTGTGCGTTAACGTGCACTGTGGTAAGGCACTGTAAAGTGCATGTTTTACCACATTACAAATGTAGAGCCTGGAGGGTAGATGTTGTGTGGTGGTCATCACTCCCTCCATGTTTCCCACCATGTATCACCGCTACCTCACTCCCAGTAATGGTATAGGGTCCCGCTGTGCACCTAGAGCTGACTCCATGCGTGCACTTCACTTCAGGCTGGGTTCACACCTATGCAAATTGGATGCGGCTTAAACTGCATCCAATTCGCAGGACACTTAAAACACATTGTTTTCAATGTGTCCGGTTCACATAGGGGTGGTGCATTCGCACTCTGCATTTCACAGAAAACGTGTGCATATTCTGTGCAATGCGGTGCAAATTACCAACCCATTATGTTCAATGGGAATGCATCTTACACGGAGATGTGTTCCACATTGAACAGGGATCTTTTCCCCCTGCTCGTGGCACCTTCCCCCTCCCTCCCTGGGCAGCTGCTGCGCTGTGAGAACCGACAGGAGCCGCAGAACGACGGCTCCAGTCCTTCTCACGGGAAAACAGGCTGGAATTCGCACCACAATGGTGTGAATCCAGCTCTTCTTCTTCCATACTTGTGCACAGGATGAGGGCCCCAGCATGCAACTCTGCCCCCGTTGCTATGGCAAATGGATCACTGCTAAAGGAGTGCCAACAACATCTCCCTCGTTGCAAGTGGCTGCCACACCTGCCACATGTACATGCTTAACAACAGGCTGCTAGAAAAACTTTTATTTACAACCACTGTATCTTTACACAGTATTAATTCTTGCACCATTATCTTCATACCCCAATGTACTTTTTTGGCTGCCCCAGCATACCTGCATAGAAAAGAGTCCATCTTTGGTGTATTCAGGAGGGACTACAGGCCCCAGCAATTCTCCTGGGCTGTGGAAACTCCAACTTTGACACATCAGTGGAAATCCAAACTCTGATGGTGGCAGGGGATGGGCCTAGCCAAGCCAACCGAATAAGCAGAACAGTAACAAGAACCCCCTAGGCAGCCCAAGGGTCTGGGCTTCCATCCCTTTTATAGAACACAGAACCAGGGGGTTGGACCCCAGAAAAATCCACAAAGAAAATCCCGGGAAGCACAATTAAAGTGGCTGTAAAGGCAGAAGTTTTGTAGAATGTATTCTATGCATTAACATAAACAGCCTTCTGTGTGCAGCCCCCCTTAGCGCCCATAATACTTACATGAGCCCATCTCAATCCAGCGATGTTGCACGAGAGACTAGGCTGCCTGGGACTCTCCCTCCTCATTGGCTGAGACAGCAGCGAAGCGCCATTGGCTCCCACTGCTGTCAATCAAAGTCAGTGAGCCAATGAGGAGAGAGAAGGGGCGGGACTGAGTGGATATGCGGAGCTACGGCTCGGCTAGTGTGTCTCCATAGCAAGCTGCTTGCTGTGGGGGCACTCAATAAGAGGGAGGGGCCAGGAGAGCCGAAGCAGGACCCGAGAAGAGGAGGATCTGCGCTGCTCTGTGCAAATCCACTGCACAGAGTAGGTAAGTATAACATGCTTGCTATTTGAAAAAGAAATGAGACTTTAGTATCACTTTAACTCTAAATCTCCCAGCTACAGCAGTGTTAAACACTAAAGGCCCATACACACGGTCCGATTATCGGTCAACAAGGGTTGTCCAACAGCCTGTTGGTCGAAAATCCGATCGGGTGTATGCACGATCCTACAGCCGATTTCCAATCATCGTCCAACATAAGTTGGACGACGAGACTAGAAAACTTGTGTTGGCCAACAAGGCGTTGGCCGATTGTTGGCTCTTGTGTACAGAAGTTGGCAAACAAAAAGTTGGAAGTGCAAACACGCATGCTCGGAATCCAGGAAGTGTTCGGTCGTGTAACCTGTGTTCATAATTCACAAATCACATTCACCTGAACTTCCTCTTTATACGCTCGTAACACTTCACTACGTTCAGCTTTGTTGGCCAGTTAGTTACATGTTAGCCATGTCAGTACACTAGACCAAACCGCTGTCGCCCAATTTGTACAAAAGTTGGACATTCAGTTGACCAACCATCGGCTTGCGTGTATGAGGCTTACCTGCCTACAAGCCAGCCTCAGCATTACATCAAATAATTGATTGTGTGATTTTAAAATGGTTAGCTAACAAAGAACTAAACAAATGTCAACATATAATACCATAACCTGAAATACCTATCACAATTGGGCGATTAGGAATCAATTAGGAATTCATTCTAAATGGCACCCCAAACATGTGCGATTTTGCTGTGATTGTCACGTGACAAAACGCGCCTGGCTCAGGGACAAAACGTAGTCCCTGAGCTTCTTTGGCATGATAAATGTGTATAGGGCAGCTGATTCACGTGAATGGCCTGTCCTATGTGCGTATGTGAATCGCACTTTCCACTCCGCATTATGTGAATGGAGTCTAAGGCTCCATGCACACTGGACGCTATAGGGCACTTTCAGCGTCGGGCAGGAGACGCTGCTCACAAAACGTTCTATTTGCAGTGTTTTGTAAGCAGCGTTTTTTGGCATTTTTTTTTTTACTTTATTGGCTTCCATTGAGGACTGCAAAAAACGCCAGACGCCGATATACCGGCGTTTACCGGCATCTGGCGTTTTTTGTGGTCAGGAGAACGACTTTTGGACGCCAATTCAGGGCGTTCAGATAACAGCCCAAAAACGCCACTGCTGATAAAAGACAATAAATGACCTTGTGTGCATGGACACATAGGATAAAATAAAGTGGCGTTTTTGGGCTGTTAAAAAAACCCCAAAACGACCAAAAACGGTCGTTTTTGAGATACAGTGTGCATGGAGCCTAACAGTCATTCTTTCAAAATGTTTACATTTTTCAAATCAAAACATCATTTTCCAATGTCTAATCAGCGATAGTGCAAAGTTCAAGAAGCTATAATCATTTCCATGTGTCTAGAAGGCTGAGTTGTCATTTGATGAGGTCATTTCCTTTTTAATTGCATTTTTGATATTTGTTGCTAAGTGAGCCTAAGTGTTTTAAAATACACAATTTTAAATTAGGCAAAAAGGAAAATGACGGGCTGTAAATCAGAGAATTCCTCTTTTTTGTAGGTAGCAGCTTAAAAAGCCCTCTGGCCTTCAGCCATTCTCACAGTGATTTAGAGCTTAAAATATTCATTAATACACGCCCTGTCTACCAGGTGTCAGGCTTAGTGGAACACAACCCATCCCACTCTGAAGGCCCTTAGGGTCTAATCTCCCATCCCAGGTCCATGACCCTTTTCAGAAATGTGAAACTATTTGGGATTGATGATAAATCTTGGGCTGGGAACTTAATCTCTTCTGAAAGATGAGGAATTAGGATTGGATAACCTATTCACATTTGATAGTGCCAGGTAACTTCATTATCCTTGATTTGAAAAAAAAAACTCTACTGCTTAACCTGCTTTCTAAAGGTGGACTAGTGATCAGATATCGCTAGAGGTATAAATTGGCATGTGATGATGGGCACATTGAGCTGAAAAGGACTAGATCTGCTCTATGGAAGCAGAGACCTCTGCAGACACCCTCTGACCAACAAATGTAGGAGATATTAATAGTCTCAAATTTTCCTAATGGTCATTATTGTTTCTATTAAACAAGGCTGAAGTTTGGTCTGCTTGGTGCAAAAGTAAGCCAGTCCAGAATAGTGACCACCAACTCATGCTTATACACTTCGGAAAGTGGTTGAATGTTCAGGAACAATCCAAACACCCTCAGGCACAAAAGAGCCTGTAGCACAAGCTGTAATTGTATGGAGAAGGGAAGGGCCAGGAGTAGGGGGATGCAGGATGACAGTCTCAGCACAAGTGTACCTGTATATGGGATTGTATGGTTATATATATATACTTTCTTTTTTTATTGGTTGAACTGGATGCATTTGTGTCTTTTTTCAATCTGACTAACTATGTACCTACCTGGGGGGAAACACTGGTGACCAGAAAAGTAAATGCTCTGTGTATAGAACTTCTACACATAAGGGGAGATTTACTAAAATTGGTGCACATAAAATCTGGCGCAGCCGTGCATTGTAAATTAATCAGCTTCCATATTTTATTGTCAGAGCTTAATTAACCTCCCTGGCGGTATGATTATGTCAGATTTTTGGTGCTGAAGGTGGTACAATTATTTTGCATGGAAATTTGGCGTTTTATATTGTAGGCCTGTAATTCTTAGGAATAACTCACTTAAATCTGTCCAAACAAGAGTCTAGTAGACATCCCGGGTATGATAAAGTTTGAAACATGAAATCATAAATTATAATATAATAAATAACTATAAATAATTATCAAAAATAATAACATAATAGTAATAAAATGTATTCAATAATGTAATCAAATCAAAAACACTGAAATGTACTCAGTTGCAGAATTGTTGCTGTCGTCACTTTCAGTGTCTGATGATAAATTTCCCCAAAAATCAGTATCACTCAATTCTACAAATGATTCTTATTTACTATCGGTGTTTTCTAACTGATGAAAAACCACTTTTGACGTAAAGGGACGCTTTTTGGTTGCCATGGACATTCTCAAGTTACCAGGCAGAAAGAATGACATTTATTATATAAAAGTGCATGCAGGGCACTGGGCAAACCACTAGGGACAAAGGGGATGTGAAATGATTTCATACAGTTATGTAATCTTACAGATTACAGTGTACTGTATGTACTGTGTGTGTTTCACTTTTTGAATTTGCCGCCGGGCTCTGCCCCCGTGTGACACAACGCTCGCAGGGAACGGAGCCCGTCACACAGAGGCATCGGGCGGAGGACAGACACGCTGACACCGCGGGAGGACATCGCTGGATCCAGGGGACAAGGTGAGTAACGCTGCCTGGATCCAGTGATGTGATCCCGAGTGTGGTTCAGGGTTACCGCTAATGGTACTGAAATTCCACCCCGAGCCACACTCGGGAATGCCGCCAGGGAGGTTAAACAAGCTGAAGTTAGAAGTTGATTGACTACTATGCACAGCTGCACCAGATTTTATGTGCACTAGTTTTAGTAAATCTCATGGTCTCTTAACCCCTCCTTTCTGCTGCCTCCCAGCCCTTTAAGAGCTAAATGCCGGGAGGCAGGCATACAGGTCATGTGATGCTGTGATTGGCACAGCAGTCACATGAACGGAAGGCTCTCAATTGCGTGTATGCACCAAGAGCTTTCTGGTTCTTGTTGGTGTCAGGAAGAGTTTACATAGGACCGCATATATGCAGACTCTCTGTGTTAAAGCCCATCTGCTGAGAGGCCGCATATATGTGCCACCGTGGCACATATATTCAGCCTCTCAGCAGATGGGCTTTAACACAGAAAGGCACTGCCACATTGGTGGGGACGGTTTAAGGGACAAGCTATCAGGAGAAGAGTAAGGGCTGGTTTACGCTTGCTTCAAAACAGGGCGTCAGACACGCTTTGTTAAAGCTCTCTTAACACCAGTCAAAGGTCCTCTCACTAAATAAAATGGTTAGCTTACAGTCCTGTTTACACCTTGCATTGGCTTTGCTTTGCTTCAGCTTTGCGTCAAAAATTATACCCCGTTTAGCTTTAGCCAGGCTTCAAAGCCTCTTCAACACCTCCATATAAGTCTATGACAAAGCTTGTTTGAAGCTCGCTTGAAGCACCTGCAGCTTTTCAGAGGCTTTAATTCAGCTTTGGATTCGCTTTGTTTTGGAGAAATTACAGGTGTGAGATATCAACAAACACACAGGGCATCGGCCAAGCTTCAATAAAGCTTCAAAAGAGCCTCGTCGAAGCACCACAAAAGCCTCATCGAAACACCACCGAAGCCTCATTGAAGCACCACCGAAGCCTCATTGACGCACCACCAAAGCCTCACTGAAGCACCACTGAAGCCTCATCGAAGCACCACCAAAGCCTCAAAAACACATCATAAAGCTTATTGAAGCAGTTGGGGCTTTAATGTGCATTGAAGCCAAAGCAAGTGTAAATGAGCCCTAAGGATTCAGTGTGGGTGTTCCCAGGCCAGGATGAGTTGAATATAACAAAGCGTTAGTTTAGTGTTTTGTTTTACTTAAGGGGTAAGGCTCCATTCACACTTGTATGACTCAAAGTGGCACTGACTTTGGAGTGCAACTTTGACACAACTTTGGATGGGTGCAACTTGGATACAACTTTGGCTTTGACCAGTGATAATGGACAACTGTTGCACTGTATAACATTCAGGTACGACTTTCATGCAACTTCTGAGGATTAACATTAAAGTCTATGGCCCTCAAGTTGCATGAAATTCGGACCAAAGTAGTGCATGAACTACTTTGAAGTTTCTGCAACTTTAAGTCGCACATATATGATTGGTTATTCTTGGAAAGCATGGCAAACAACTTGTCTTGCAATTTGCATGACAAGTCACACAAGTGTGAATGGAGCCTAAATTAGTTTCAGGCTCAGCAATTAGGGTTCATGCACACTGGACGCTCCCTAGATTTTTTTTCATGGCAGACAAAAAACGCTTCATACAGAGTGAGCTACATTTTCCTCCATCTCTGGAAAGTGTTTTCTTTCTCTCCTGGTTGCTAAATAAAGGAGGGGGGAGTTAAGGTAAGGCATGTGTTGCTGAAGAAAGGGGTTGTTTAAGCAAACTTTTGGCTTTGCCCTACATGAGCAAAAAATGTGTATGTTTTAAGTGTTATGGGAGTCAAGAGTCAAAACAGAACTTCATTCTCTCAATGAACATTGACTATTTTTATTATTATTATCCTTATTCTGCTAGCATTAGTAAATAAATAGGAAAGCATAATATACAGCAGTGGTCCCCAACCTTTTTGGCACTGGGGACCGGCCGCGTGGAAGAAAATGTGCTGAGGCCCAAGGGGGGGGGCACGCGGGGGGTTATGCGATTTTTCATGGGCAAATAGTCGGGGCAATGGCTGGTGTTGGCGCTTCAATCAACACGGCACCATAGTTGATATGGTGTCAGGATGATTGAAGCGCATTATTCCTATTCTTACATTGTAATATAAAATGAAATAGCTCAACTCACCATAATGCAGAATCAGTGGGAGCCCCGAGTTCTCTTGCCATTCAGCCTGCCACCAGATGAGGATTGTCACTTGCCATTCTGCCTGCCATCAGATGAGGATTGTCACTTGCCACGCTGCCTGCCACCAGATGAGAATGCCACTTGCCACGCTGCCTACCACCAGATGAGGATGCCACTTGCTACGCTGCCTGCCACCAAATGTGGATTGTCACTTGCCATTCTGCCTGCCACCAGATGAGGATGTCCCTTGCCATTGCCTGCCACCAGATGAGGATGTCACTTGCCATTGCCTGCCACAAGATGAGGATGCCACTTGCCATTGCCTGCCACCAGATGAGGATGCCCCTTGCCATTGCCTGTCACCAGATGAGGATGTCACTTGCCACGCTGCCTGCCACCAGATGAGGATGCCACTTGCCATTGCCTGCCACCAGATGAAGATGTCACTTGCCACGCCAACTGCCAGTGTACCACATGAGGATGTCAGTGCGGTCAGTGTTGAGGGCAGGAGAGTGGTAATAGGGTGCGGGAGTGAGAGATGTTATGTCTCTGCTCCCTGCCGCACCTCCAACACGGAAGAGTCCCCCGCTGTGAGCACTGTGAGGATGGTTTACAGGCCTAGGCAAATTATATCATACATCCCAGAAGTCTTCAGGAGAGGATGAGGGTTTTTCTCACCTAAGCACACCCTCCCATCTGCATGCCTGAGCTAAGAGCAGATGGATTTCAGGAATCAAGATGACCATGGCCAAAATTGCTAGGGGTGTTTTCAAAGTGATTTCTCAAAAAATGGATGCATGGGTGAGTTTACTTTGAATATTATAAATTAATAAAATAGCATTTTTGGTCTGTGGTGCTCAGACACAGTGTAGTTCTGCTTTACGGCACTTTAGGGGCAGTGGCGGCTGCTCCATTAGGAGCACAGGGGAGCCGCCCCCCCTAATCCATGCACCTGTGCCCTAATCTACATGCAGGTGCCAGATGCATGGATTTCAATGAGGATTGTTTTTAAACACATGATTAGAGCCCGTGGCTCTAATTGGCTTTATAAAGGGTGGGCTCGGGGTTCACAGCATTGCTCCCCAGGCCCACCCAGTTGTGTGACAATAGCGAATTCATATTCGCTATTGGCTTTCTGATTCTCCTCTCGGCCAATCAGGAAGCGGGTCTTAAGACCCGATTGGCCGAGAGGAGAAGCGACTGTATTGGCCGGGAACAGAAGCAGGTGGGAAGCGGCTGAGGGGGAGACACCAAGGAGGAAGCTGCTTGCCACCTGGATGGGGTAAGTGCGCTGCTGGTGGGCAGGCAGACAGGTGACCAACGGGTGGGGGTGGGGTTCGACTGAGCGACAGGGAGGGGGGTTCAACCGACCATCCAAATGGGGGGGGGGGTTGGATGGTTTGTTTGCCGCGCCCCCCAAAAAAAAATGGAGCACCAGCCGTGACTATTCGGGGGTCAAGTTAAGGTTAAAGAGTATGAAAAGCTAAAAATTATTTTAAGTAAGGAATGACTAGGATTTTTTTTTTTTTGCTGTTGTGACCAAGTGGAGAGATTTTCCTTCACACATAAACAAGAGGAAGCGAAACAAAGGGAAATTGCTTCTTCATCAACTTTCACCTGAACATGTACCTCCATTGGTAGACTTTCCCTCTTCTCATGACAACTTTAACATTTTGAGTTTGCTATCACTTTCAGTCTTAGAGTCAATGGTCACCAGGAAAAATTGTGAGAGTAAATATCACCTGTGGAATCACAGACATCAATAAAATGGTAAAAGAAGTTTTAACACTTTTACAGTCTATCCAAGGCTAAAAGAAAGGTTTTGGCTTTACATACAATTTGCATTTACAAGTTGAGATTAAAGTGATATTAAAGGTTCGGATTTAAAAAAAAAACCCCAAACATGTTAAACGTATCTGCTCTGTGTAGTGATTTTGCACAGAGCAGCCCCGATCCTCCTCTTCTCGGGTCCCGCACCAGCGCTCCTGACAAGCTGCTTGCTATGGGGGCACTGGTCCCTGCTTGTTCCTGAACCCTGCTCTATTCAGCCATAAGAAACATAGAGCTGCAGCTCAGCCCTGTCCAGTGGTGTATCTAAGGTATGGCACATATGGCAAGTGCCATGGGGGAGGGGGGGGTGAAAAAAAAGCCCGTCCGGGTGCCACTTATTGGGGGGGGGTGTTCAGTGAGTCAGTGGCATCGCTACTATGGCGGCCACAGCATGGCTGCTGCTTACACACTGTAGACCCGGCCCACCAGTGCTCGCGGGCGTGGAGAAGAAAGTGTCTGTATTGTGTATAATAAAAATTCAGCTATATAACTCATTAGGAGCTAGCGCCACTCGGCAGTGCGCTCAGGTGACTCGCCACCTCTCTCCTCCTCCCCTCCGAGTCCCAACTGACTTCATTCGTGGCCCCATCATGTGCCCGCTGTACTTGTCGGATAAGGAGAAGAGAGAGGCGGCGATTCACGTGAGCACAGAGCAGTGCTCTTAACCACTTCCTGACCGCGCGCTGCCTATTTACGGCGACAGCCCGGCTCTATTCCACAAATCGCTGTAAATAGGCCTCGATTTGCCTCGAGTGGCAGCTAGGGGGCGCTCGAGCCCGCCACACTCTGGAGGAGTGTGCCCGTGGCTTGGGCGGACCCGATGTCTGCCGGCGAGCCGCGATGAGCTGCCATATTGAAAGAATGGGGAACCGCCAAGGTAAACACGGCAGTTCCCCGCTCTGTCACTGGGATCAGTTAGATCTCTTATGCCCAAGGTATCCCAGCCCCCTCACAGTTAGAACACGCCTAGGGAACACAGTTAACCCCTACATCTCCCCCTGCAAGTTAACCCCTTCACTGCCAATGACATTTATACAGTAATCAGTGGATAATTACATTTCTGAACGCTGTATAAATGTCATTGGTCCCAAAAAAGTGTCAAAAATGTCCAACATATCTGCCCCAATATCGCAGTCCCGATAAAAATCACGTGATGACGCCCTATGCGAAGGGCGAAACGCGTTGACGTCATTTCTGGTCGCCGCAGCCATCTACGTCACTTCCGCCCTCAGGAGCAGGAGAATTTGGAACGCACGCTGCTGACACCATATTATATACCAGGCGTTTTTTTGCATTTGCATCCTGTGAGTATGTTTTTATTGGCGCAATAAAGTGACTTTGGTTAATAGTCTGCACATGAGGCTGTTTTCTGTTTATTCGAGTTATCCAGAGGACATCCTTTATTGGAAGATCGAGTGTTTATTCCAGAGGTCTGGGCATCCTGTTGATTCTTTCCAGCCTTTCCCCACTGACATAAGCTTGTGTGACCTCTGACTGAAAAGCAGTAGGTCCACACTTTGTGGTGAGTGGGGACACAAAGGGGGCCTGGCACAATTTGTCACACTGCACCTGGAATGATACCTGAGCACCTGTTTGAGCACTTTTAAGCACAAGTCACCTCTTTGAAGATTATGGACTAATCCAAGTGTATTTTTATGGCACTAGCACTTTTGATAAGTGGACTTTCTTATATGTTATCAATTTAATTTTTATTGATTTATCAATTGTTTGTTTATGATCACATATTTAAGGGGAGGCGCTTATTATTAGAGTTTACATATCTGATTTTATGGGCAGGATCACAGTCTTATGTGAATGGACTGCAGGGGTCGCAAATGAGCTCTTTCAGTCTCCCCTTATGAGGTCTGATTTTTCTCATTTAGCTGATGCTCTGCCTGATGAGGAGGTGGAAATGGAGGAGACCTCATCAAATTTTAAGGATACAGTTGCTACCCTGATTATGTTGGTATTCTCATGTTTAACGCTGGTACAGCCTGAGTCTGCTCTGCTTAAGGTCTCCAGCAAGGATTCCTGAAAGATGTCCAAACCTACTAGGACCTTCCCAGTCTTTTAGAACCCTTATTTTATGGTGACTGGCCTTGCCCTGAAAACTCTTTGCCCTTCCTAGGAGTTTTGCTCAGGAATCTCCTATGGAGGAGTGTTTTTTCAGAAATGGACAGTCCCTGCAGTTGACCATGCCAGTTCTTGCCCTAACAAGACTTTGACAGTCCCAGTTAAGGGTAAGTCTGTGTATAAGGACCAGGTGGACAAGAGGTTAGAAGTCCTCTTATGGGTCTTCTTTTATGTGCGGGCCCACCATACAACCATCGCTGTCTGGACAAAGTGCATGGCCTGACACCCTGACTCCATTTTAACAGACTCCTCTGTTCATCACCACTTGGAGCTTTTACATGTGGCCTTACAGCTTGGAAGGTAATCTTGAGCAAATATCCAGGATAAGCCTCTGCTCTGCTCATATGCGTAAGACCCTGTGGCTCAAATGCTGGTCAGGGGAACTCCCTTGAAAGAAGCATCGGAGAGAATGACCTTCAAGGGACAGCACCGTGTGGTATTTTCTTAAACAAGTACACCAAGGAAATTACTGGAGGATAGAGTACTTTCCTCTCCCAGAAAAGGAAGGCTCAAACCTCTGCAATTAGGTCTTTGGCTCTGGCTGCAAGCCCTCATCCCACTGAAGGGGCACCCTAATTCTCAGAATGGAGAGACGTCTGTTGACCATTTTGGCCTTCTGGTCATAAGAAACCTTGGATGCTTGGATACAGAGATCATCTCCAGGAGCTACAGTTTTCAGACTCTGTCTCCTCCTTGCTTCATGCCCTCTAATTTGCCTCCTTCCTTGCAAAAATGGCAGATCATCTTGCTGCTTTTAAGCAGCATCTCTCTCAAGGGGCTGTTACTTCAGTCCCAAACAAGGGATGATTTCAAGGTTTCTGCTCCTATGTGTTCATAGTTCCCATAGCAAATGAAGGTACTCTGGATCTGAAAACCCCCAATTTGTTCCTGCAAGCCCATAAATTCCACGCTGGATCAGCCTGATCAGTCATTGCCTGTCTGTCAACTTGAGACCTTCTTTTCTCTTTGGACATCAGGAATGTTTACTTGAACATTTATATCTTTCACCAGTTAGAGTACCTGAGCCTCAAATTTTATACCTGATCTACACCTTTAGGGCCGGTTCACACTTCCGCTGCGCGATGCGGCGCGATGCGGTGCCTGAGGCGATCTCAAGGCGGCTTGCGAGGAGACTTCTATCATAGAAGTCAATGCAAGCCACCTGAGATCACCCTGAAAATAGTACAGGGACCATTTTTCTAAGGCAGAGCGAAGCAATTCGCTCCTATTAGAACGGTTCCATTTGCACAGCATTGAGGCGAATTGTTAGGCGACTCAAGTCGCCTGACAATTCGCCTAGATGTGAACGGGCCGCGAAGTCGCGCCGCACCGCGCCGCGTTAGTGTGAACCGGCCCTTACAGCTCATCACTTGTCTGCTCCTCAGGATCAAGACAGAGGGGGTTCCAGTCATCCTCCTTGCACCGAACAGGCCCATGAGTAAATTATACTTGGATATACATAGACTCTCTGTTGGCCTTGCTGGATCATGCAGACCTTCTGTTCCAGGAACTGGTTCACCCTCCTGCTTCTTGGTCACTGGCTTTAATGGCATTGCTGTTGAAGCCCAGGTTCTTTGGGACAGGGGCCTTTCAGATTCAGTCAACACTTCTTAGACTAGCAAATCATCTTTTCTTCCATGGTGTGAAGCTAGGAACTTCCATCCTAGGAAGTACTCCATGGGACACATCCTGACATTCCTCCAATCTGGTCTAGGCCAGCAACTGGCCTTCAGTACAATGAAGGTTCAAAGCTCAGCCTTGGCTCTTCTGTTTCAGAGACCATTGGCCTTTAAAGGCCCATACACACGGTACAATTATCGACCAACAACGGTTGTACAACAGCCCGTTGTCCGATAATCCGACCGTAGTACGCATGATCAGACAGCCAATTTCCAATTATCATCCAACAGAAGTTGTCTGTGAAGACTAGAAAACTTTTGTTGGCCAAAAGGGCATTGGCCGATTTTTGGCTCCTGTGTACAGGAGTTTGCCCAACAAAAGTTGGAAGTGCAAACACGCATGCTTGGAATCCAAGAAGTGTTCGGTCGTGTAAACCTGCATCGGTAATTCACAATTCACATTCACCTGAACTTCCTCTTTACAAGCTTGCAGCACGTCAGTTCGTTCACCTTTGTCGGACGATTAGTTGACTACCGACAAAACCACGGACAGCCAATTTGGATAAAAGTTGGACGTGCGGTCGTACGATAATCGGCGCTTATGTACGAGGCTTTAGTTAAAGCCTTTGTTCAGGACATTGTGTACAGTACATTGCTCACCTGGTATGTTTCTAATGATGTTATGGGATCTTAACCTAGTTCTTTCACCCTTTCAGAAGCTAAGCTTCAAACCCCTTTGGGATATTCCTTTTCTGACCTCATTCGCATGGCAGTCTTTCCCATTGTTATCACCTCTGTGTAGCGAGCCTGTGTTATTGGCCTTATTTTGTAAAAAGTCTTTCCTAGTGTTAAGCTGGCCATATATTATACAATTTACTTTTCTCTAATTTTCTCTAACAAACGTGATATGAGGTTAAACCTAAACAATTTCAATTTGTATGCAATCAGGCAGGCCTTTGCACTACATAGTTGAAGGTAAATCTAAAGGAAATTGAATAAAAAAAAGTATAATGTATGGCCAGCCTTACACTAAGAAAAGGTTGTCCTGAGACCCAAAACCTTTCTCACTAAGGTGGTTTCCTACTTCCATGTTAACCAGGACATTGTTCTTCCATTTTTTGTCCAACTCTGAAACATCCCAAGGACATTTCTTTCTACTGTCTTGATGTGATATGCGCTGCGAGATTCTACCTCTCAGGTATAGCCTCTTTTCAGCAGTTTAATTCCTTCTTTGTCCTTCCCAAGGATTCCTGCAGAGGGCTCCCTACTTCTCGCTCCACCATTGCTAGGGGTATTAGAAAAATCATCATTCAAGTCTGTAGACTGAAGGATAAGGCCCTTCCCTTTCCTGTTAAGGCACACTCTACTGGATTAGTGCTTCAAGGGATTTTCAATATCAAGCCACTTGGTCATCTGTTCAGATGTTTGTTCATTTTTACCAGGTGGGTGAACATGCCTAATCTGATGCCAGTACTAGGGGTAAGGACTGCAAGCTGCTCTCTGAGTTCCGTTAAGCCCTTCTATGACCCATTGTTACATTGGCCTGTGAGCATTTGTTTGCTGTGTTGCCCACCTGAGTACAGTACAGGACACAAGTGCCTCCCCTCTATTCTTTATGATCTCCCTGTCGCTTGCTACAAAACTGAGGCTTTCTGGGACTTGGAAGGGTTTTAAAGGGGATGTCCCTGCAGTACTTTTTTTTTGCCTGTGTCCAATCACCTGAAAGTAGCTACATATAATCCATAGTTAAAGTATAACTAAAGGAAAAACTTTTTTTTTTTGTTTTGGATAGAACGGAGATGGTTTAGAACACATATTAGGTTTTTACTGCTTTAATTTTTTTAAGGGGAACCCGACTGAGTTGCAGTGCACTGCAGTGCATGGTAATTCATTAAAAAAAATGCTGTATGTCCACATTTCTGTCCATTGTTGATGCCCATGGTTCAAATGAATGGGCTGCCTTAACACAACTAAAGTTAAAGTATAATTAAGGCAAACTTTTTTTTTTTTTTGTTTTGGAAATTTATAAGATAGATTAGACCCCCTCTCAGGTTTTACTTCTGTCTGTGCCTTCATTAAGAGATTCACCCTCTCTATTTTTCCTGCTTACCATTATCATTGAAAGTGAAAGTAAAAGAAAATTCCAAATGTTGGGCTGAAAAGAGGGGAAATCTTTCCATAGCGCCAAAAGTTCTGGTGTCCTGGGGTCACCAAGAGATTCACTTTATTTCCAGGGATTTCCTCTCACTTCCTGTGTGGCTTTGGAGCAGGAAGTGAAGGTAAATCTCCCCAATAGGGCACATATGGTAAACAAAACTCTGACAGGGGTTATAACCCTCCTGTACTTCATCCAAAATGAAATAAAGTTTTGCCTATAGTTTGACTTTAAGACTAAGATCCTGTGTCCTGTACTGTACTCTAAGAAAGGGATTTTATAGGTAAGTCAAAAATATAGTTTTTAATTTTGTACTGTAAGTACATGGGAGCAGTTATACTTTTTTATTAAATGACAAGAAAGAAGTACTATTTGACTTAACAATATAATAGTGAAAGATTTTAGTTAACCTCCTTAGCGGTATTCCTGAGTGTGGCTCAGATGAGTTTTCATTACCAAAAGTGGTAACTCCCAACCACACACGGGATCGCATCGCAGGATCAGGGGAAAGCTACTTACCTTGTCCCCAGGATCCTGTGATGTCCCCCCACTCTTTCCTCCGGCAGAATCTTTTGTCCAATGCCTCTGGGTTCCAGGCTCCGTTCCCTGCGAGCATCGCGTCACATGGGGGTGGAGACCGGTGGCAAATTCAAAAAGTGAAACACACATAACACATACAGTAAACTGTAATCTGTAAGATTACATTACTGTATCAAATCATTTCACATCCCTTTTGTTCACAGTGCTTTGCCCAGTGCCCTGCATGCACTTTTATATTATACAGGTGATACTCGAAAAATTTGAATATCATGCAAAAGTTAATTTATTTCAGTAATGCAACTTAAAAGGTGAAACTAATATATGAGATAGACTCATTACATGCAAAGCAAGATAGTTCAAGCCGTGATTTGTCATAATTGTGATGATTATGGCTTACAGCTCACGAAAACCCCAAATCCACAATCTCAGAAAATTAGAATATTACATGCAATCAATAAAACAGGGATTGTACATAGAACAATATCAGACCTCTGAAAAGTATAAGCATGCATATGTAATCAGTACTTGGTTTGGGCCCCTTTTGCAGCAATTATTGCCTCAATGCGGCGTGGCATGGAAGCTATCAGCCTGTGGCACTGCTGAGGTGTTATGGAAGACCAGGGTGCTTCAATAGCGGCCTTCAGCTCTTCTGCATTGTTGGGTCTCATGTCTCTCATCTTTCTCTTGGCAATGCCCCATAGATTCTCTATGGGGTTCAGGTCAGGCGAGTTTGCTGGCCAATCAAGCACAGTAATCCCACGGTCATTGAACCAGGTTTTGGTGCTTTTGGCAGTGTGGGCAGGTGCCAAGTCCTGCTGGAAAATGAAGTCAGCATCCCCATAGAGCTCGCCTGCAGAAGGAAGCAAGAACTTTCTATTAATGTGCTTTGATACAGCACTTTGGGAACATCCAACTTCTTTTGCAATTACTTTTTGAGGCTTTCCCTCCTTATGGAGGGTGTCAATTATGGTTTTCTGCACAACTGTCAGGTCAGCAGTCTTTCCCATGGTTGTGATTAATACCGAACCAGACTGAGAGACCACTTTGAGTGGGACACTTTGAGCCTAGAATATTGCACCTTTTCGCAATATTCTAATTTTCTGAGATTGTGGATTTGGGGTTTTCGTGAGCTGTAAGCCATAATCATCACAATTATGACAAATCATGGCTTGAACTATCTTGCTTTGCATGTAATGAGTCTATCTCATATATTAGTTTCACCTTTTAAGTTGCATTACTGAAATAAATTAACTTTTGCACGATATTCTAATTTTTTGAGTATCACCTGTATATGTCATTCTTTCTGCCTGAAAACTGGTAAATAAGAATCACTTGCAGAATTGAGTAATACTGATTTTTGGGGAAATTTATAATCAGACACTGAAAGTGACGACAGCGACAATTCTGCAACTGAGCAAATTTCAGTGTTTTTGACTTGATTTCATTATTGAATAAATGTTAATATTATTATATTATTATTTTTGATATTTTTTATAGTTATTTATTATATTATAATTTATGATTTAGATTTTTCAAACTTTATCATACCCGAGATGTTTACTAGACTATTGTTTGGACAGATTTAAGCACTTACGGACCAACGCCGTCATATGACGGCGGTCACTTTGAATCGGAATACTGTTGTTATGGTAGCAGATAACTACCATAACCCTGGTATCTTCTTTTAGCGCAGGCGATTCTGCACAAGATAAAAGTGGTCTCAGCACCGCATACCCCACAAGATCACTTTTATCAGCAGCGGGAGGGGTGCCCCCCCCACTGCTTTCTGGTCATCTCCGCCGCTTACCGGACCTGCCGGCAGCGCCAGAGATGATCGCGTCTGTTCCCCCAGTGTCTGTGAGCCGACTGAGCGGTTGAAGCCGCTCACTCGGCTCCAATACGTGGCAGGGCGGAAGCGACGTCACAAGTCGCTTCCGCCCAACGGTCTTAAAGGGCCCAATTTTTTTTTATAATGTCATTCTTTTCAAAAAAAATTTTTTATTTTGAATTTTACTGTAAATATGAGATCTAAGGTCTTTTTGACCCCAGATCTCATATTTAGGAGGTCCTGTCATGCTTTTTTCTATTACAAGGAATGTTTATATTTCTTGTAATAGGACTAAAAGTGATCATTTTTTTTTTAAAAGAACAGTGTAAAAATAAAAATTAAAAAGTAAAATAAATAATTAAAAAAAAAATTGAAAGCGCCCCGTCCCGCGAGCTTGCGTGCAGAAGTGAACGCATAAGTAAATCCCGCCCACATATGAAAACGGTGTTCAAACCACACATGTGAGGTATCGCCACGATCGTTAGAGCAAGAGCAATAATTCTAGCACTAGACCTCCTCTGTAACTCAAAAATGCTAACCCGTAGAATTTTTTAAACGTCGCCAATGGAGATTTTTATGTTGCAAAGTTTGTCGCCATTCTGCGAGAGGATGCAATATTGAAGCATGACGTGTTGGGTATAATTTTACTCGGCGTAACATTATCTTTCACAATATGGAAAAAAATTGGCCTAACTTTACTGTCTTATTTTTTAACTCATAAAACTGATTTTTTTTTAAAAAAAAACGTGCTTGTAAGACCGCTGCGCAAATACGGTGTGACATAAAGTTTTGCAACGGCCGCCATTTTATTCTCTAGGGTGTTAGAAAAAAAAACAATATATAATGTTTAGGGGTTCTAAGTAATTTTATAGCAAAAAAAAAAATGGTTTTAACTTGTGAACACCGAACCCAAAAAACAGCCTCGGTATGGAAGCGGTTAAGTGAGTTATTCCTAGGAATTACAGGCCTACAATATAAAACCCCAAATTTCTATGCAAAACAATGTAGCGCTTTCAGACGCAAAAATCTGACATAATCATACCGCCAGGGAGGTTAAAGATATGACTGTGGGCATGATCATATATAGCATGTGTAACACATATGTGTGAAATAGTATTTTCTTGTAGACCAGAAGAAGAAAGCAGCACTCTATATAGCTTTACCTAGTTCAGTGCTCACCTTAACATCTGACCAAACCGGTCACATGTATTCATCTCTGACTGCTACAGACACTATAGCTACAAGCTATCTCAAAATCCATCACAAGATGGCAGTACAATATCACCAGCATATTCCATCCTGCAGCATAATGTTAGTTATTGAGTGGATACACATATATTTAAAGGAAACCTGTACCAAGAGATTTAGCCGCCTGGCTGGTACTTTTTCAATCACTGGCCTGGAAGAGGTATACACATTGGGAAAGTCAGCATGAAGTCAGAACTTCTGATTTGCCAACTTATTCCAGGTCAGTGACTCAGAAAGTCCTGAAGCCAGCATGGCAACCAGCCAATTAGAATTTTTTGGAAGGAGATGTCAGCAATTCTTATCTCAAACGCACGACCACATATAAGTCTACAAACCTCTTACCTGTCCAGAGTCTATGGTGACATTATAATAAATAGAATTTTTTTTTAATGTATTTTTTATATACTTAATTAGGATTCTTACCTCCTTCATTTAACCCTCTAGCTGACACTGAAGCAAGGATTACAGCAGAACTGAACTGCTTGCACCCTTCCCCCACTCACACACTACAGATGCAATGTACACATGCACTGCATATAGCGAGGCAATGTAAGTGGTGCACTGACACCCCAAGGGCCCATTCACACGAGCAGGCTAGCTGGTTACCATGCACTGTGGTGCTGAATTCTTTTCTTCTTTTTAAACTTTTTTTTTTTAATTACATCCATTCAGCTCTATGCCTACCTATGCGTTGTAAGGAGCTGGGTTGCAATAAAATGTATACCTACATAATTTCATAACATTACACATCAATGCAGCGCACAGGCTGCACTGCAGATCAGGCATTACCACAATGCAAAGGTGCAAAGCTATCCTCCAAACCTTTAGCGTAAGTTGCTTATTTACAGTTTTGCATACCTTTCATTTTCACAATTTTGCAAGAAGGCACAATTTAAAGCTTACAAAATATTTGTTGTTTTCTTTGCATTTGTAAGTTCTGTTGTGTTTGTTTGAGCTAATAATAATTCATTACATTTTTTAGAAAATAATGACACTACCTGCCTGGAGTTTGCATGTTCTCCCTGTGCTTGCGTGGGTTTCCTCTGGAAAGGTTAGGTTGCTGGTTAGGTTGCTGGTAGGTTAATTGGCTTCTATCTAAATTGGCCCTAGTATATGTATGTATGCATGTGAGTTAGGGACCTTAGATTGTAAGCTCCTTGAGGATAAAGACTGATGTCAATGTACAATATATATGTAAAGAGCTGTGTAAAGTGAAGGCGCTATACAAGTACCTGAAATAAATAAATAAATGAGGCACTGATTTTCAGTCCTGAGCTGGGAAACGGTTTTTATAGGCTGTACTGGTGACACCACTATAACATGGCAGTGATTCTGCTACTTCCAGTGCCAGCAACATTCAGAGTCTTTACCTAGCCACATTTTATAAATGCTTAACCAGCCACAACTACTTCAGAAAAAGATTATAGCGCTTTCATAATTAAAGAAGACAGTGTTCTGTCTCTCATGGGACAAAGTACATGTGGTACATTATAGTAATTTGTCAAATATTCCTGTATGATATGAAATGCTAGCTACAGGGATGGACAGTACACCCCCTACCTCCCCACACCCACTGCCATCCAACAACACAGTTAGCAAGGAGACAGCTGCATTGATAGCTGGCACTTATCTCTGGTTCCAAACACTTTCCTGGGCACCGTCTAAGCTCCATCCCTCTGCATTCCTCCTGCCATTGCTTGTCTCAGGGAAGTGCTTGGGACCAGTAATATCAATGCAGCCATCTCCTTGCTAGCTGTGTTGTCGGGCAGTCAAGGGGGATAAGGCGTTTTTTTCCGACCACAGAGTTGGCCTTCCACAGCATGCAATAAGATGATGGGGTTAAAGAAATAGGACTTCTTTTAACAGTAATGACTGCATATTACATCTTTTATTCCAGAAAAAAAAAACTTTTCTGAGATCTCAATAATAGAGTTTGAAACCACATGAAGCCTAAAGTACTCCTAATTAACATGCCTGATCTAGAGCCTCCCTCTTCCTAGGCAGTGTCCTGATGGATTTTATGACACTCTTACAATTATTAATTATATTTTACACTGGCTATTAGTATGAGTTTTCAATGCATGTACCAGTGCCTACCCCTCTTTCTTTGTATGTGTGCGTGTGTATATACAGTATATATCTATTCATTCATGGGTGAGTTACATTTGTTAGCCAACTTCAATAAACAGACATCCACATCAAGCAGGCTCCATATTCACTGCTCCCATTCAAAGAAATAAGTTGGTCCAAAATGCTCTTTACTTGTAATTCCAAATGCCAATAGTACAAATCACGTTTTAGCACTAAAGCTTTACTGTTAGGATGTGATTGGTACTATTGGCATTTGGAATTACAAGTAAAGAGAATTTGGACCAATTTTGGACTACACGTCCTCTTATTTCTTTAATATATATATATATATATATTTATATATACGTAAATATAGTATATACATATTTGATGCCTTGACTATTTACATGACCATATTTGCTACAATCTATGAAATGTCAATACTTCATCAACTGGAATTTATCAGCCCGAGAAAGATACATTTTGTATGATTGCATTTTCAAACCTTAAGACTGATAAAACTGTTGAATGAATGGCCAGTTTTAACATTAATCCCAACAATGAAAGCGAGACCTTTCATGTATCGATTGGCATTGTGTTGAGAAGCCTGGTTCACTGCTTGTCTAGTCCGTTATTGATAAGTAAGCTTTGCATGTTCGGTTTGCAGCCCCTTAATCTGCTTCCTTAGCAAAATAAACATGAGTGAGGGGGTTTACACAGAAATGTCAGCTATGATTAGAGATTAATCTCTATCTGATGTTTCAGAACTTGCTCTGATGTTTTACCCAATCAGAGTCGTCCTGTGTGCAAATAGGTGTAGTTCTACTATTTGTGTTCTGAGCTTTTACCCATCAATATTTTATAGCCATATATACTTGACTGATATAAAGTATTGACTGATATAAAGTAATTTAGTGAATGTGTTATTTTAATACAGTAAAAAAAAATTAATTTGGCAATAGAATCCAAATTGTCCACAGGCATGCAATCCAACCAGCGAACACTTTTCTTTAAGGCTGGATTTGCTTCTTTCCATATGTATGTTCATGTGGTGTTAAGTGTGCTATTAATGCACATAGACACACATACTGTATGTAACATACAGTGGTGTGCAATTTTTAGCATGGCTTTATACATTGCCACTGTAACCAGTAGGCCTTCATACACTGATGCATCAAAATACAGATACAAACTTTTTCTACCAATGCACATTGCACAAATATGAACACCATCAAAACAATGGCTAACCTGCGTACACATGTTCATGTGCAATAAATCTCATAGTAATGAAATGATTGTTCATCAAGATAAAGTCTTGTACCTAACTAAATACCACTGTTCATCACATCTAACATGTAAAAGTAAGGCTCTAACTGGAAACTAGACAACCAAAGTGGCCATTATTGCAGGGTGCCCAAAGAGCCCTTTAATCCCTGGTACCATGTAACTTTAGGGAACACTAGCTCATTATCTGATCCCACAATGGAGTGCAAGGTCTCAGGAACCTAAAGAGGGGTACCCAACACTGCAATGTGGAATGTGTTGAGGGCAGGCCTGAGTGTCATCCATTGGTGTGCACATCCTTATTACATTAGGATGCACACCCCAGAGCACAAACACATGTGTGTATATCAGCAGAGCAAGTGGATGGTGTCAGTAGAGCAGAGATTGGTGTCAGTAGAGCACTGGACAGTGTCAGTAGTTTTTTAAAATTTTCTTTTACATCATTATTTTTATTATTATTATTTTATTATTATTATTTACTATTTTTTTAGAACCCCCTTTAGGGGCTTTGGTGAAATATCAAGGACCCCTGATGTCTCACTTTTGAGATTCCTCTGCCCCCTTCTCTGCAGCCTCAGCTGCACTGGAAAGTGAATGAATAGAAAGTGCTCTATACTGAGCGGCTTCCTGTTCATTCACAAACCAAAGCATAGCAAACATAATTTACCATTCTTCAGTTAAGGATGAACACAGGAGCGATCAGTACAGATCACTCACTGTGTTCATTCATAAAAGGAAAGGGACCAGTAAATTAAATATTTACTGGCCCCCTTCCCCTGCTCTCCATCCTGAAACATCCCCTGTAGCAGACAGGGGGTGCCAGAAAGCAGGGGGGATGATTAGGGTGTGCCCAGGCACACCTGGGCACTCCTGGTGCGCACGCCTATGGTGTCATCATTGTTAGAACATTAAATTCTGTGGGTCCTCCTAGGGCGAGCTGTAAAAATGTATTCTACCAATGGGTACCCTGTAGGCGGAGACTACTTTCTACCTGACATGTCAGGTTAGCTTACAATCCATGCATCTAATTGTCCCTTTTACTGAAAATGATGTGCATCTGCTGGGGTGGTCAAGAATGTACTGCTAAATACAGAAATAACAGTCTTTTCTAGATCCACAGTTTGTAGCTATGGGTACAAGAAGCGTTTAAATCAGTGGTTCTCAACTCCAGTCCTCGGGACCCACCAACAGGCCAGATTTTAAGTATTACCTTGGGGAGATGCAGACTAGAATACTGAAATCACTGAGCAGCAAATGATATCACCTCTGATGTATTTCAGTAATCTTGCAAACCTGGCCTGTTAGTGGGTCCCGAGGACAGGAGTTGAGAAACACTGGTTTAAATGTTTGCTAACAACTAGCCACCCAAAAGAACTTTTCCTTACAATTAGTAGAGATATGCCTGTGTTCACTGCAGCATTGTGAACTGCCAACACCCACTTTGCTATTTTAACTTCTGGGTTTTTTTTGCAGAAAATGTCCAACTTAAGCCAGCTATAGCTGATTTGAATCTTAGCCGGATCAGCAGTGACCAGCCAAGATTCGAACCACCTATGGGCAGGCTGATTGTACTCAAATTGATCCATTGATTGACTTGGGCACAACCAGCATGTTGGAATTTTATATGCAATTATTGGCAGCAGCTATAGCTGCTAACTGCTAGCAATAATCACTGTGTTCTCCCTGCTGGGAGAGCACAATAGCTACGCGGGAGGGATTCCCCCATCAGCACTGACCGTGTTTATGGGGGAATCAAGCGATTTTTCCACAGGTTGTAGGAAAGAAAATCACATCATCTTTGGCCAGCCTAAGAGAAGAGCTATTTCTCCAGGCTACGATCATTCAAGAATGGCCATTGAAGTAGCAGATACACCAATGACACCTTGTATTCAGGGAAGATCTGCATGGATAGTTTGGAAATTTAAGTAGAGCTCCACCCAAAAGGGGAAGCTCCGCTTGTCTGCCTCCCCCCCTCCGCTGCTACATTTGG
>BLSH010170555.1:203811-221112 GCA_018402905.1 Glandirana rugosa | reverse complement strand
AACCACCTATGGGCAGGCTGATTGTACTCAAATTGATCCATTGATTGACTTGGGCACAACCAGCATGTTGGAATTTTATATGCAATTATTGGCAGCAGCTATAGCTGCTAACTGCTAGCAATAATCACTGTGTTCTCCCTGCTGGGAGAGCACAATAGCTACGCGGGAGGGATTCCCCCATCAGCACTGACCGTGTTTATGGGGGAATCAAGCGATTTTTCCACAGGTTGTAGGAAAGAAAATCACATCATCTTTGGCCAGCCTAAGAGAAGAGCTATTTCTCCAGGCTACGATCATTCAAGAATGGCCATTGAAGTAGCAGATACACCAATGACACCTTGTATTCAGGGAAGATCTGCATGGATAGTTTGGAAATTTAAGTAGAGCTCCACCCAAAAGGGGAAGCTGCGCTTTTCTGCCCCCCCCCCCCCTCCGCTGCTACATTTGGAAACTTTTTGGGGTACCTGGTATCCAGCGAACTGAGCCGGAAGTTCGCACCCCCCTTCCCCCGCAGCTGGCCCATTCACAAAGTGCAACGCGCTTTGCGCATGCACAGTGGGTAACCGGCTGTGAAGTCACAAGTCTTCACTGCCGGTTTCCCTTAGTCAAAATGGTAGCACCAGCACCCTATAGTCGATTGAAAAATCGGCTCCGGTGAGAGCACCGCTGGATTCCTGGACAGGTAAGTGTCCTAATATTAAAAGTCAGCAGCTACAGTATTTGTAGCTGTTGACTTTTAATTTTTTTTGGGGGGAGCCCGGAGCTGCTCTTTATTTTGAAGAGAACTTAAGGCAAACTTTTTTCACCATAACATACAGTCAAAAACGCCCCCCCCCCCCCATTTGTCATAGAGGAGGCCAGCTATTACTCGTTAATCGTTCCTGCCAGTTAAACCCGTCTGCCATTGATTTACACAATGAATGGATCCTCAGGACCCTAAACCAACAGGTGATCCATAAAAAGGCATGATCCAATTTGCTCTGACGGAAAAAAAAATTTCCGCTCACATTTCGTTTGTCACGATTTAAACGCATTTTCGCTTGTCCCACGTGGGGCAGCAATTGAACTGCCCTATGCATGTTTGTCACAGCACAGAAATGGGAAGTTCGATTTTTGGGGAGCATCATGCAGGAATTGTCAACACAAAGTGAGGTCCCAGAGGGTGGCAGAAAGCATCTGGGGGTTATTATGGTTTGCATGCCATGGTGATGAGTATAAGATAAATAGGTTTGTTATTAGGGATGAGCCGAACACCCCCCGCTTCGGTTCGCACCAGAACATGCGAACAGACAAAAAGTTCAGGGTGAACATCCGAACACCATTAAAGTCTATGGGACGCGAACATGAAAAATCAAAAGTGCTCATTTTAAAGGCTTGTATGCAATGTTATTGACCTAAAAAGTGTATGGGGACCCGGGTCCTGCCCTAGGGGACATGTATCAATGAAAAAAAAAGGTTTTAAATCGATCGTTTTTTCAGGAGCGGTGATTTTAATAATGCTTAAAGTGAAAAAAAAATTCCTTTAAATATTGTGCCTGGGGGGGGGGGGGGGTGTCCTTAGTCTGTGTGTAAAAGGGCGCATCTCTGTGAGGTGTAGCCATAGCAAAATGACATTTCCATAGGAAAAATTGTCATTTACAATTGCGGCTGTAATGTATTGCCGGCTCCCGGCAATATACAAAAAATCGCTGAAAAAAGTGCGTGGGATCCCCCCCCAGTCCAAACCAGGCTCTTCAGGTCTGGTTTTGATAATAAGGGGAACCCCGCGCCAAGTTTTAAAAAAAATTGACGTGGGGGTCCCCTTAAAATCCAAACCAGACCCTTATCCGAGCATGCAGACCTGGCAGGTTAGGATGGGGGGGGCGAGCAAGTGCCCCCCCCCTCCTGAACCATACCAGGCTACATGCCCTCAACATGGGGAGTATGGGTGCTTTGGAGGAGGGGGGGCTCTGCCCCCCCCACCTCAAAGCACCTTGTCCCCATGTTAATGGGGACAAGAGCATCTTCCCCACAAGCCTGGCCGGTGATTGTGGGGGTCTGCGGGCGGGGGGGCTTATCGGAATATGGAAGCCCCCTTTAATAAGGGGGCCCCCAGTTCCCGACCCCCCCTCTATGTGTACAGGTAGGGGTACATGCTCACCAAAAAAGGAGTGTAGTGTAAAAAAAAACAAGATTCAGTTTTTGACAAGTCCTTTATTTTGTATTATAGCTCTTTTCTTCTTTCTTCCTCCATCTTCTCCTGGCTCGCTCCTTTTTCTGGTCTTCTGCTTCTTCTTTTAGTCTTCTTGCTTCCTCTCTTTGTCTTCAATCTTCATCTTCATCTTCGTAATTTTTTTGTTTATTTTGGAGCGGGCCCTGCTGTTGTAAATTAGTTAAAAAATTGTGATAAAATCCCCCAGTCAAACAGGTGGCGAAAAATTGGGCCTTGTGTGTTGGCGTTGCCAGAACACTGTAACCCCTTGCAGTTACTCTTGTTGGATGGAGGAACTGGGCCTGATGTTGTAAATTAATTTACAAATTCTGACGAAAGCCCCCAGTCAAACAGGTGGCCAAAAATTGGGCCTTGGGTGTTGGTGGTGCCAGAACACCATATCCCCTTGCAGTTACTCTTGTTGGGTGGAGGAACTGGGCCTGATGTTGTAAATTAGTTTACAAATTCTGACGAAAGCCCCCAGTCAAACAGGTGGCCAAAATTTGGGCCTTGCTTGTTGGCGGTGCCAGAACACTGTAATCCCTTGCAGTTACTCTTGTTGGACGGAGGAACTGAGCCTGATTTTTTAAATTCGTTTAACCACTTAACCCCCGGAGCCCTTTTTTACACTTGTTGTTTACAAGTTAAAATCATTTATTTTGCTAGAAAATTACTTAGAACCCCCAAAAATTATATATTTTTTTCAAACACCCTAGAGAATAAAGTGGCAATCGTTGCAATACTATTTGTCATACGGCATTTGCGCAGCGGTCTTTCAAGTGCAATTTTTTTGAAAAAAAAAATGCTTTTTTGATATAAAAAAAAAAGATAACAGTAAAGTTAGCTCAATTTTTTTGTATATTGTGAAAGAAGATGTTACGCCGAGTAAATAGATACCACACATGTTAGGGTTGAAAATTGCGCACACTTTCAGAATGGCAACAAACTCGGGTACTTAAAAATCTCCATAGGCGACGTTTTAAAAAATTTTTATGGTTACCATGTTAGAGTTGCAGAGGAGGTCTTTTGCCAGAATTATTGCTCACACTCTGGCGATCGCGGCGATACCTCACATGTGTGGTTTGAACACCGTTTTCATGTGCGGGTGTGACTTAAATATGCGTTTTCTTTGCTGCGCGAGCTCCCAGTTACGGTGGCGCTTTACATTTTTTTTTTTTTTATTATGTTTTTCCTCTTAACACTGTTCCTTTAAAGAAAAAAAAATCTGAGCACTTTTATTGCTATCACAAGGAGTGTAAATATCCCTTGTGATAGTAATATATGGTGACAGGTACACTTTATGGAAGGATGGGTGGTCTAAAAGACCCCCTATCCCTCCTTTGCACTTTACAGTATTCAGATCGCCAAAAACGGCGATTCTGAATACTGTCATTTTTTTAACACCGGCGCCGTTTCCTGCCGAGTAAACCAGAAGTGACGTTCTGACGTTGCTTCCGGAAATGTACGAAGGAGTCCTGATTGAAGCCGATTCCGACTTCCACAGGGACTCCACACAGCGGCTAGAAGTGTCGGATCGGAGCTCCGGTCTCCTGGTGGGACAGGAGACCAGAGAAGAGCAGCGGACGGTGGCGGGAGGGGAGCGTGGGATAAAGACTGAGCGGCTTCGGATGGGCCATGATCATCGGATAGCCGGCCGTCTGCTCTAAAAAACGATACCAGGATATAGCCTGTAGCTGCAGGCTATACTCCGATACTTCCACTTAAAGCTGCCGCTGTTTATAAACGACGATTCGCGTTAAGTGGTTAAAAATTGTGATGACATGCCCCAGTCCAACAAGTGGTGAAAACTTGGGCCTTGGGTGTTGTTGGAGCCGGAACACTGTAACCCCTTGCAGTTACTTTTGTTGGGCGCAGGAATGGGCCCTGCTGTTGTAAATTAGTGTAACCACTTAACGCGAATCGCTGTTTATAAACGGTAGTTGCTTTAAGTGGAAGTATCGGGGTAAAGTCTGCAGCTATAGGCTATACCCTGGTACATTTTTTAGAGCAGGCGGCCGGCTATTCATTGATAACAGCCGACCCGGCTTGGGAGCCGCTCTGTCCTTATCCCAGGCAGTGGGAGGGGACATCCCCCCTCCCGCCACCGTCCGCTGCTCTTCCCCGGCCTCCCGTCCCACTGGGAGACCGGAGCTCCGATCTGACGCTTCTGGCCGTTGTGTGGAGTCCCTGTGGAAGGCGGAATCGGCTTTGATTGGGACTCCTTCGTACATTTCCGGAAGCAACGTTACAACGTCACTTACGGTTTACTCAGCAGCTAACGGCGCCGGTTTTAAAAAAATTACAGTATTCAGAATCGCTGTTTTTGGTGATCTAAATACTGTGAAGTGTAAAGGAGGGATGGGGGGTCTTTTAGACCCCCCATCCTTCCATAAAGAGTACCTGTCACCATATATTACTATCACAAGGGATGTTTACATTCCTTGTGATAGCAATAAAAGTGATCAGATTTTTTTTTTTTTTAAAGGAACAGTGTTAAGATGAAAAATATAATAAAATAAAAAAAAAATAATAAAAAAATTGAAAGCGTTACCGTCCCCGCTAGCTCGTGCAGCAAAGAAAACGCATACATAAGTCATGCCAGCATATGAAAACGGTGTTCTAACCACACATGTGAGGTATCGCCGCAATCGCCAAAGTGTGAGCAATAATTCTAGCAAAAGACCTCCTCTGCACCTCTAACCTGGTAACCGTTAAAAATTGTTAAAATGTCGCCTATGGAGATTTTTAAGTACCGGAGTTTGTCACCATTCCGCCAGTGTGTGCAATTTTCAACCGTGTCATGTATGGTATCCATTTACTCGGCGTAACATCCTCTTTCACAATATACAAAAATTTGGGCTAACTTTACTGTTGTCTTATTTTTTTAACTCAAAAAAGTGATTTTTTTTCCAAAAAAAAAAAGCGATTGAAAGACCGCTGCGCAAATACCGTGTGACAAAAAGTATTGCAATGATTGCCATTATATTCTCTAGGGTGTTTGAAAAAAATATATAATGTTTGGGGGTTCTAAGTAATTTTCTATAAAAAAAAAAAACTGATTTTAACTTGTAAACAACAAATGTAAAAAAGGGCTCTGGGGGTTAAAAACTGTATATACTATAACTATATATTGTATATAACTATATATTTCAATATACCATGTCAAGTGTACTATATACGGTATGGACAGATATATAGTGGACACTCAATACGCGGTGTGTATATATATATATATATATATATACACACATATATATATATATCAGGCTGTATATATTTTATCTATATATACCTTATGTACAGTGTACACTGATATATAGTACACTGTGCATGTATATATATATATATATATATATATATATATATATATATTAGACTGTATATATATATACAGTACAGACCAAAAGTTTGGACAGACCAAAAGTTTGGACACACCTTCTTTGGTTTTAACGTAACTTTATTCTTTCATGAGTTATTTACAAGTTTCTGCCCACTTATAAAATGTGTTCAATGTGCTGCCCATTGTGTTGGATTGTCAATGCAACTCTCTTCTCCCACTCTTCACACACTGATAGCAACACCACAGGAGAAATGCTAGCACAGGCTTCCAGTATCCGTAGTTTCAGGTGCTGCACATCTCGTATCTTCACAGCATATGGTTTTTTTATGGTTTTTATGGTCAGTAAAAAACAATACCGGGTGAGCTGCTACTTCCAGGAGGTACCGCCATTCCTACAAAGCCGACTTGATGGCCAGCAATTCCCTATCACCAACATCATAGTTCCAGCAAGATGGTGCACCACCACATTATGGGTGTCAGGTCCGAGCATTCCTAGATGAACAGTTTCCTGGAAAGTGGATTGGTCGACGTGGGCCAGCTGAATGGCCCCCAAGGTCTCCCTATCTGACCCCCTTAGACTTTTATCTTTGGGGTCATCTGAAGGCAATTGTCTATGCTGTGAAGATACGAGATGTGCAGCACCTGAAACTACGGATACTGGAAGCCTGTGCTAGCATTTCTCCTGCGGTGTTGCTATCAGTGTGTGCAGAGTGGGAGTAGAGGGTTGCATTGACAATCCAACACAATGGGCAGCACATTGAACACATTTTATAAGTGGTCAGAAACTTGTAAATAACTCATGAAAGAATAAAGTTACGTTAAAACCAAGCACATCGTTGTTTTTCTTGTGAAATTCCCAATAAGTTTGATGTGTCATATGACCCTCTTCCTATTGAAAAAACAAAAGTTGGATTCAAAATGGCCGACTTCAAAATGGCCGCCATGGTCACCACCCATCTTGAAAAGTTTCCCCCCTCACATATACTAATGTGCCACAAACAGGAAGTTAATATCACCAACCATTCCCATTTTATTAAGGTGTATCCATATAAATGACCCACCCTGTACAATTTTCATAGTCATGAAAATAAAGAAAACTCTTTGAATGAGAAGGTGTGTCCAAACTTTCGGTCTGCACTGTGTATATATATATATATATATATATATATATAGATATATATCTATCTATATATATATAGATAGATAGATATCTATACATCTATAAATTGTTCCCCATCATTGATGTCATTGGTAGGAATTGTGCCCCATCATTGGTGTCATTGGGAGGAATTGTGCCCCATCATTGGTGTCCTTGGGAGGAAATGTGCCCCATCATTGGTGTCCTTGGGAGGAATTGTGCCCCATCATTGGTGTCCTTGGGAGGAATTGTGCCCCAGGGTCCCTGCTGGCTAACTCTTTTCGAAGGTAACCATTCTTCTTCAGAGCCAATTAGCCTAGGGGCTTGATGTGCAAGCATGCTACCTAGATTTGTGAGTAGTTCTATTTTATCTTATCAATTTTAATAAATTCTCCTTGCATAATGCACTAGGCCAGCATGCCCTCTGCTTTTATTATCTACAACTCTCTGAGAACCGTCAGATATTTCTCAGTCTGTTGCTGTCAGGAACATATCTGCTTGTCTATGGCCACACTTTATCTGCAGATAATCAGTACTTCGGAGTGCAATATATAAAGCTGTATCATTAGGATATAATAGAGATTGCATGGCTACTCTTGATAACACTGAATTGTTGCTGTGTTGTATTTGGTAGTTATGCGGCGTTATGTACTTAAAATTCCAGGGGAGCCAGTTTGCAGGAAAGCCCACCCATTATGTCCTCACCAATCAAGATAACTCAGTCTAGGTAAATTTAGTACACAAGTCTGTCTTATCTGGAGCTTAAACATTGACTCTGAGTAGACAGTTTAAGCAATATTTACTAAAGTCTATTCTCCTTCCTAGAGAACAGCCCTGGGCTACAGATAGGAGCAGTTGCTTATTTTTGTAAACCTCGGCTAAGCTGCACACACCCACACACAACAAGCCAGCAGACCAGAGCCTCCCAAGCTGAAAGCTCAATTTGCAACCAGTAAACTCACTATAAACTTTCAGTCTGCATTATGGAGAGATAAGATTTTTTACTGTCTGCTGCTGGGAGCTTGCTAATGGGAAGGGAGCATTTACCTAATTATCCCATGCATTAAATCAGCAGAGACAGTGCGACTGTAATGGGACAATGTTTAAAGTGAAATTGTCATTAACTGTGCCTTAGAGTGCCATACATGAGCTGCTATTATTGAGAGATGCTGCGATTAGCAGTAGGATGGGGTGCCCTTGTGAGTGATATAAAGAATATCATAGCATTGAAAGGTATCATTTGCAGACATTCTAGGATTTTTTTTTTGTTGACCAATGAGATATTGCATTTACTGCATGCATCCCCGGCTCCAAGTAGACTGATTCACACAGAAAAGTTAGAGCTTGTTCACACAAGCTTTGGTCTCTGAAGAGCAATCTGCATTTGTCAGAGGGTGCTACCACTTCAGCCCCGGAAGGATATACCCACTTCCTGACCAGAGCACTTTTTGCAATACAGCACTGCGTCGCTTTAACTGACAATTGCATGGACGAAATTGATGTCCTTTTTCCCCACAAATAGAGCTTTATTTTGGTAGTATTTGATCACCTCTGCGGTTTTTATTTTTTTGCATATAAACAATAAAAGAGCGACAATTTTGAAACAAAAACAATATTTTTTTTACTTTTTGCTATAATACATGTCCAAAAAAGAAAAAATAATGAAAAAAACAAACTCATTCATTAGTTTAGGCCAATATATATTCTTCTACATATTTGTGTTTAACCACTTCAGCCCCGTAAGGATTTCCCCCTTTAGGACCAGAGCCCTTTTTGCGATTTGGCACTGCGTCGCTTTAACTGAAAATTGCGCGGTCGTGCGACGTTGTACCCAAACAAAATTTGCGTCCTTTTTTTCCCACAAATAGAGCTTTCTTTTGGTGGTATTTGATCACTGCTGCGTCATTTCTGATCACCGCTATAAACAAAAGAAGAGCGACAATTTTGCAAAAAAACTCAAATTTCTTACTTTTTGCTAAAATACAAATCCAAAAAAAAAAATATAAAAAAAATGTTTTTTTCATCGGTTTTGGCAGATTTATATTCTTCCTCATATTTGTGATAAAAAAAATCGCAATTGGCGTTTATTGATTGCTTTGCGCAAAAGTGGCCGCGTTTATGGATGATGAGAATTAATTTCTGGGGTTTTTATAATTTTTTTAAATTTTTTACTAGTAATGGCGGCGATCTGCGATTTTTAGCGGTACTGCGATATTAGGGCGGACATGTCGGAACATTTTGACACTTTTTTTGGGACCATTGGCATTTATACAGCGATCAGTGCTATAAAAATGCACTGATTACTGTGTAAATGCCATTGGCAGTGAAGGGGTTAACTTGCAGGGGGCGCTCTAAGGGTTAACTGTGTTCCCTGGGCGTGTTACTAACTGTATGGGGGACGGCCCTAACAGGGGAAGGGAAGTGATCACAGCTTCCATGTAGAGGAAGGCTGTGATCACAGTCCTTCCCCCCTCACAGAACGGAGGTCCGTGTTTACTTACACGGACCTCCGTTCTTTTGCTCCGGGGGGGGCATCGCGGGTAGCCGGCGGAGATCGAATCCGCCGCACCCACTCCCTGGCCCTCCCCAGACACAGTGAGCGCGTGCGCGTGCCTCCGGCGGCGCGCGCTCACTGTGCGCGATCCGGCAGCTGCCGTCATATGACGGCGTTTTGCCTACAAGAGCCACTCTGTCGCCGTCAAATGCCGATCAGCGGTCGGCAAGCGGTTAAAAAAATCGCAATAGGCATAAATTGATGGGTTTGCGCAAAAGTTGCCGCGTTTGCAAACCATGAAAATTCATTTATGGCATTTTTACTATTTTATTTTTATTTTTTTACTAATGGCGGCAACCTGCGATTGTTATTGGGACTGCGATATTGCGGCGGACATATCGGACACTTTTTTGGGACCATTGACAGCGATCAGAGCCACCGATTACTGTGTAAATGTCACTGGCAGGGAAGGGGTTAAACTGTAGGAGGTGATCAAGAGGTTAACTGTGTTCCCTCACTGTGTTCTAACTGTGTGGGGGTTGGGCTGGCAGGGGCATGACAGATCTAACTGATCCCGACAGGGATCAGTAGATCTCTGTCATGTCGCCTGACAGAGCGGGGAACTGCCGTATTTACTTCAACGGTTCCCCGCTTTTCTGCTGTACCAGGCGATCTCGATGTCCACCGGCGACCCGCTGCCATGCCTACGGAGAGTGTGGCGGGCAACAGCAATCTGCGCAGTGGAGCCAACTTGCCGCCGTCTTTCTACGTGAGGTGGTCGGCGAGTGGTTAAAGTGGTTGTCAACTTGTGACAACCACTTTAACCTACAGGTAAGCCTATGATAAGGCTTACCTGTAGGTGCCCTGCATATCTCCCAAACCTGTACGGTTCAGGAGATATGCAGTGTTTAAGCTGTGCCGACGTCATGTCAGCACATGCGCAGTGAAGGAACGCAGTGAAGGCCTGCCGTGCCGTGACTGGCGATGCATAGTAGCCCATTATGTTTCTACTTTACAGGGGAACAAAGAGGAAGTAAACCCCATCTGCATTTACTTCCTCTTTAAGAGAGATGTATGGGATTTATTTTCACACACACTTACCTAGGAGGATGCAGCATTGGTCTGATGCTGCATCTGTCCCGCCGACTCTAACACTGAGAACTGAGCGATCTAACACTGCCAATTGCTTGGTTCCTATAGCTCCTTGAGCAGAGAGATGGTGACTGTCAGTCACGTTCTCTGCTCTGCCCCCCTCCTCCCAGCTCATTGGAGCGCTGAGCTGTGGGGGACGGGAGCGGCTGGCTCAGGCTCTCAGCAGCTCGCTGAGAGGCTGAGCCACATGCTGGTCCAGGCATGTGGGCAGATCCCAACTCCATTGTCGAGATCTTCTCCAAGCCTGGACCGGCTCTGTGACATCAGCAGATAGTGGACTTCAGCCTACTGGCTGCTGAAAATGAGCCACAGGAGTGCAGAACGAACTGCACTCCTGTGATCCATAGGAGTACAGCCAAACAAGCTTTGGCTGTACTTCTCCTTTGACTCCATGATCACTAGCATGCCGCAACCAAATGCATTATACGCAAGTCCAGAGCGGCCCCATTTGCACCCCCCCACCCACTTTCCATCATTGCACTCCTACCCCCTCCTCTCACAATCAGATATGTATTTATTGTTTTTGTCAAATACTATTTTTTCACATCCCCTCCTGGCACTTGTGGGATTGTTGCCTAGGTAAGAATGGCATACAAGTAACTCGTAGTCTCTTGGAATAATGACTTCATGTATTGCAGGAGACCTTGAGTTTGTCTATAGCACACGTGCTGCTGTGCGTTAACAGGGGACCGGCTGTCTATTCCTGGTTATTGCAGCTCGCCCCCTGATGACGTACTGAAGAACATGTGCATCATCAGGGGCCGACTCCAAGAGCAGAAATGAACAAGATGACAACACTGGGCGTGGTGGCTGACCAGCAGATTGCGGCAGGACAAATCTGGGTTCGCTGGACTTGTATGTATTTTGGGGATAACCCAGAAAACCAGGTAAGAGGAGATTAAAAACAAACATGGTGGGGGGGAAAGGAGTGAAGTTTCTCTTTCAGGTCAATTCAGTGGCAGACAGATCGATCGATAGCTCACTTATCTATGTGAGTTCTATTTGCATATGATTAGCCTCAGAAGGATGCCTGATAAATGCTTTTTATACTGATGTTTCACTTGCAGGTTCAGAATGCTTCCATCTCTTGGAGAATCCAGTGACCATAGCTCCCCCCATTGTTATTGGTTGTACTCCTTGCCAACCTTGGCCTGCTTCGGCTATACTTTTTTATACATTTTTGATAATATAAAAAAATGAAAAAGCCCATAGGGAGATTGGGACCCAACCTAATGCCTATGATAAGTATTTATACCTGGGAACTCAAGCACAGAAACCTTGTCATTGGAGCAGTGGCAGCCGCTCCATTAGGGGTGCAGGGGCACCGCCCCCCTAATCCATGCACCTGGCCCCTAATCTACATGCAGGATGCCAGACGCATGGATTTCAATGGGTTTTTTTTTAAGCACCTGATTAGAGCCTGGGACTCTAATTGGCTTAAAAGAAGGGTGGGCTCAGGGTGCAGAGCAATGCGCCCTGAGCCCACCCAGTTATGTGAAAATAGCAAATTAATATTCGCTAATGTCTTCCTGCTTCTGTCTCCTGGCCAATCAGGAAGTGGGTCCTGAGACCTGATTGGCCAGGGAGTCATAGGACTCTCGGTCAATCGGGTCTCACGACCCACTTCCTGTTCGGCCGTGAGGAGAAGCAATGACTGTTCAGACAGGAGCCTGGAGCGAGGAGCAGCCTCCTAAGGTATGGCTGGACTGATCGCTGCCTTCCCATCCATCTCCCGCACGGGGTGGCGGTTGTGCGATTGAGGGGGGCTGGCTTGTTTACCACCCCCACAAAATATTGAGCACCAACCGCCACTGCATTGGAGACACAAATGTAAAATGGTTACTGGCTTAAAATGTAACTGCACTTTTTGCCCTCTGCCCGAATCCCCCCCCCCCCCCTTCTGCCAATCTTCTGAGCTGGGCATTCTCCATTCAGTCCTATAGACAGTGTGAACACTTCACAGCACTGAATGGACAGGGCACAGTGCATCTGTGAGCCTGCTTCACGAACACATTAACCAATGCTGACTGAAGGCGATTGGATCGTGCACAGTTGTCTGCTCCCAATGATCTATGCCAAACACAAGGAACGGGGGCTAATTTCAGCCAGCCAGGCCATTTCATGTGACCGTCGCACCTCTACCTTCACATATGCTCGCTACAAAGATACTGTTCACATTATCACATAGCGGGAACGCTTGTTTCCATTATGCAATTGTGACAGCGTGATTTTCACACGATTCTGCGTGTCGCATAGGGCAGCCCATTCATTTGAAAGTCCTGCCCTATGCATGTTTGTTGCCAGGAAAGAAGCTCCTACTTCTTGTCAGGCAACAAGCTTCATGGGATTTTTAAAGGCACGTTTTGCAGCGATTGCCACACCATCCTGTCGTGAGACAATCATGGCAGAATTGCAATGTGTTTGGGGTGCTAGTGAGGGAAAATGGCACCCAAATGCGCACTGTAGTGTGATTACCAATTTGGATTCCAGTTCGCAAAGAGTAAATGGAGCCCCAGTCTGAGGAGATATTAATCAAATATAAAGTCTGATTAATCCTGATTGAATGTTTGAAATAAACACATTAGTTTTATGAAAACTTTATGCAGTCATACAGGTAGCAGCTGTTCCATGTCAGGAAGGGTTCCAACACAACTGTGTGACAATCTCATTATGTATGTGGTACCCTGCGATTGTAACAGAGGGCTTTAAAAGTAACCTGTCAAGTTAGAAATATGGGAGCTGCTAGTGTTAATCTGTTTTTTTTTTATGCGCAAGCTCCGGGGCTGCCATCTTTGTCCTTCTTTTGTTACTTAGTGATTACATAGCCTGCTGTATGGGAACAAGCAAACATCAAATGAAAGTTGGAAAAAAGTCAGAATTCACTGTCAATATACACATGCTCGGTCAGTAAAGCCAGCCATAGATGATGCGATTGCGAGAAAATCGATTGATTCCCCTATTAACACTGACTGTGAATCCCTCCCACTAAGCTATTGTGTTCTCCTGGTGGGGGGCGAGGGGAGCTGTCCTTGCTGGGAGAACACAGTGACTACAAATGTAAAAATCCAGCATGTTGGTTGTACTCAAGTCTATTGATGGATAGATTGGGTGCAATCAGCCTGCCCATAGATGGTTCGGTTCTCAGCCAGTCCCTGCTTAGATTCAAACCATCTATAGGTACTAGGGTAGTAATAAGGATGGGTAATACCTATAAGTAGTCTGGCCCACTATCATGCAGGAACTCAAGGGGGTTAGAAGAATCTCTGAATTTTGTTTTTTGAATTCATTTTAATGTTATCTCAATAAAATTTGTATCATTTTATAATTATTGTAGTTATGGTGGTCTTTTTACGGTACCTTTAAAGTCCCAGGTGCTTTCCAATTTTTTGCTATTCAAACCATCTATAGCCAGCTTAACTCAGAAAGTAATAAAACCAAAAAATTAGCCTTATAGGCAACCATTATTTTTCTTAAGGCCTTGTTTACACTAGCGATGATGGGGGGGGGGGTTAAAACAGCATAGTTGAGCTGTATTTTTTGCGCCCCCAAACCACCTCCCCTTGCTGCAATGGCCACAGTCGCAATGCTTACATCTGACACATTGCCATCAGTAGGTGGCACGTCCACCAAGTGTATAACCCATTCAGGTGAACTTGGAAGCAACAGCTAATGTCCCACAACCGTTGCAATGCATGCGGTTGCAGCTCATTTGTTCAGCGAAAATGGGGTTCAAACTGGTGAGGAGGCGTTATATGGCCTTTTCACGGCTGTCAATCGCCTGTGAAAAGTGGTTTGAATGTGGACTTCTTTTCAGAGGAGCGACAGTTTAGACAGGTCTAAACCTAGCCTAAGGAAAAGTCAACAGCAACTCCCATGTTTAACCACTTCAGCCCCGGAAGGATTTCCCCCTTTAGGACCGGAGCCCTTTTTGCGATTCGGCACTGCGTCGCTTTAACTGAAAATTGCGCGGTCGTGCGAAGTTGTACCCAAACAAAATTTGCGTCCTTTTTTTCCCACAAATAGGGCTTTCTTTTGGTGGTATTTGATCACCGCTGTGTCATTTCTGATCGCCGCTATAAACAAAAGAAGAGCGACAATTTTGCAAAAAAAACACAAATTTCTTACTTTTTGCTAAAATACAAATCCAAAAAAAATATATAAAAAAACATTTTTTTTCATTGGTTTTGGCCGATTTATATTCTTCCTCATATTTGCGATAAAAGAAATCGCAATCGGCGTTTATTGGTTGGTTTGCGCAAAAGTGGTCGCGTTTACGGATGGTAATTCATTTCTGGGTTTTTTAAATTTTTTTTTATTTTTTACATGTAATGGCGGCGATCTGCGATTTTTAGCGGTACTGCGATATTTCAGCGGACATGTCGGAACATTTTGACACTTTTTTGGGACCATTGGCATTTATACAGCGATCAGTGCTATAAAAATGCACTGATTACTGTGTAAATGCCATTGGCAGTGAAGGGGTTAACCTGCAGGGGGCGCTCTAAGGGTTAACTATGTTCCCTTGGCGTGTTCTAACTGTATGGGGACTGCCCTAGCAGGGGAAGGGAAGTGATCACACCTTCCGTGTAGAGGAAGGCTGTGATCACAGCCCTTCCCCCTCTCACAGAAGGGAGGTCCGTGTTTACTTACACGGACCTCCGTTCTTTCACTCCGGGGGGGGCATCGTGGGTGGCTGGCGGCAATCGAAGCCGCCGCACCCGCTCCCTGGCCCTCCCCGGGCACAGTGAGCGCTCACTGAGCGCGATCTTGCAGCCGCCGTCATATGACGGCGATTTGTGCAGGAGCGCCAACTTGTCGCCGTCAGATGCCCGATCGGCAAGAGGTTAATGATAGCTATACGTAAGTGACCCTTTCCTTACCCATGCAGGGTCAAATAAAAAAGTCCCTTAAAGCCCCTCCCCAGCAACTAACACTAAGCTTCCCTGGTACTCATCCTAACCATTTCTGATACTATGGACTTAGGCTAGCATGATGAATAACCAGGAAAGGAAAATCACAGTGAGTGTGGGTTACAGTTTCCCATATTCCTGGTACTCATCATTCCATCTTAGGTCCACAGTAGGCTGACAAAATGAGCAACCAGGAAAGGAAAACCATGGCAAGTAATGATTACAATTTTCCATATTCCTGGCACTCATCATGTCAGCCTAGGTCCAAAGCAAGCTAACATAAACAACCAGGAAATCACAATTACGGAAGGCATGGATAACAATTCTCCATATTTCCAATACTCATGTCATTATAGGTCCATTGTAAGCTGACCAGGAAAAGAAAATGTAAGTATGAATAACATTTTTCCATATTCCCTTCTCCTCTGCAATTCAGTTGCCAAGACTAAGAAAAAAATATCTATGAGATGTCCAAACGACATGTCTGAGCAGATACAAGGCTATAGACCCCAACAGCGCCCCCGTGTGACAGTACTGTGCCAATCAGTAGGCATCAGAGATGTCACAGATGTGGGCAGGGGTGTCATATGCTCATCTATGCCTGAAAAATGCCAGGTATATCAACTTGGAGTGAAAGGAAAGATGGAAAGGTGAGGGGAATTGGCTCTGTGGAGATCATTTACTAAAACTGGAGCATGCAAAATGTGGTGCAGCTGTGCATGGTAGCCAATCAGCTTCTAACTTCAGCTTGTTCAGTTAAGCTTCGACAAAAAAAAACAAAACTGATTGGTTTCTATGCACAGCTGCACCACATTTTGCACTCTCCAGTTTTAGTAAAGCAAACCCTGTATGAGCAAAGGACAAGGAGACACATTATAAGGCAATTTTTACTCAATTAATAATTGTTCCTTTTATTTTTAATGTTCTGATAGGAGTATACGTGCTTAGGATTAAAGTAGTCTTTTTTTGCTACCATAGTTAGCCACTTAAAGAGGACGTAAACCCTGATGGGGTTTACTTCCTTTATGTTACCCTGGAATGTAAAAGCATAATGGGCTACTATCCATCTCATATTAGCCCATTATGTGCCACGTACCTGCATTGGAAGCCCGCGATGTCCCTGCTCCAGGCCGCATCCATCTTCTGCCCCTCTTCCTTCCGAGGCCGCGCTCTCCGGCTCTGTGACTGCGTGCAGGAGCCGCCAGTCACGGCACGATCTCAGTGAAGCAACGGCACGGAGGCCGTTTCTTCACTGCGCATGTGCCCGGTGACGTAGGCACATCGCAGTGCACTGCATATCTCCTAAACTGTGCAGGTTTGGGAGATATGCAGGGCACCTACAGGTAAGCCTGATTATAGGCTTACCTGTAGGTTAAAGTGGTTGCCACGGGTTGACAACCACTTTCAATGATCACATTGGGATTAATTTACTAAAACTGGAGAGTGCAAAGTCTAGTGGAGCTCTGCATAAGAAACCAATTAGCTTCCAGTTTTTAGTTAGAAGCTGATTGGCTACCATACACAGGGATACCACATTTTGCACTCTCCAGTTTTAGTAAATCAATGTCAATGTCTTCCAGGTACAGCAAAAAAATAACTCTGTATTGGCACATTTTGTATGCAATGTTTAAATGATTTAAAATGAATTCAGATGTAAAAAAAAAAAAGGTATACATATATATTTGGAATGCTGTTGATAAGTCAGTGTTGCAGGAAGGAAAGAGTCACATTCTAGAATCTCTTATCCCAGTAAAGGCCTCTGCCACCACGAATGACGGATGTCATTAACGAGCTAGCTGCCATCTGAATAGTTGTCGTAAGGTTTATATATACATATGGAAAAAAAAAAAATGTAGACTTAAGTAAAATTTAGTAAATTTGTAACGTATGTTTTACACGGTTATGTCTCAATAAAAAAACGACATGGACCTTCTGTAACTGTAACTAAATGATTTTGACCTCTCACGTTTTACACCATAGGGACACATACCATCGGTTAGTCGAAGATTGATTTTTGACCTTCGATTAACCAAAGAATACGTCTCGAGGTGATCTGAAACGTGAGAGGTCAAAATC
>BLSH010170555.1:154858-203231 GCA_018402905.1 Glandirana rugosa | reverse complement strand
TTTCTAAAACAACACACAGCAAAGGGACCAGCAGCTCTCTGATATTTAAATCCAAACTGCAGTAGTTTATAGCAGTCAGAACTTCTGATTGGTGGCAAAAAAAGTTTCTAAATAAACAACGTAACACATAGGGGTTGGTTTACTAAAGGCAAACAGACCTCACTCTGCAAGTGCAGTTGCACCAAAGCTTAGTAAATAAGGTAAAGCTTCACTTTGCAAAGAATGCCCAATTACATTAAAGAAAAATAAACAACAGACTTGTTGCTTGCACGTGATTGGATGATGGAAGTCAGCAGAGCTTCTGCTCATTTACTAACTGCTCTTGCAGAGTGCAACTGCACTATGCCTATTTGCCTTTAGTAAAGCAACCCCATAGTCTTAGAAATTAGGAATATTGCTTTAGTAAATCAAAATAAATGACATCTGTTTAAAACCAATGCGACATATAGGGTTTGATTTACTAAAGGCAAATGGACTGTGCACTTTGCAAAGTGCAATTGCCCTCTGCAAGTGCAGTTGCTCCAGAGTTTAGTAAATGAGGTAAAGCTTCACTTTGAAAAGAATATCCAATCACATGCAAGGAAAAAAAAAAAACATTTTTGCTTGCACATGATTGGATGATGGAGGTCATCGGAGCTTCTGCTAATTTACTAAGCTCTGGAGCAACTGCTCTTGCAGAGTGCAACTGCACTTTGCAAAGTGCACAGTCATTTTCCCTTTAGTAAATCAACTCCTTTCTGTTAATGTGCAAATTAATAGGGGTTGGTTAACTAAAGGCAAATACACTGTGCACTTTGCAAGTGCAGTTGCTCTAGAGCTTAGTAAATAAGGTGAAGCTTCACTGTGCAAACAATACCCAATCACATGCAAAGAGAAAAAAAAAGCCACAACCACAAAAAAACAGCATTTTTTATTTGCACATGATTGGATGGTGGAAGTCACAGCTTTCCCGCATTTACTAAACTCTGGAGCACTTGAAAAGTGCATTGGGGTTGATTTACTGAAACTGGAGAGTGCAAAATCTGGTACAGCTGTGCATGGTAGCCAATCAGCTTCTAGCTTCAGTTTGTTCAGTTAAGCATAAACAAAATAACCTGGAAGCTGATTGGTTTCAATGCAGAGCTGCACCCGATTTTGCACTCTCCAGCTTTAGTAAATCAATCCTGAAGTCTAATTAAAGCAAAAAACAACAAAAGATAACATCAATTTATTTGCCTAAGTTACTACCCTTTAAACCTTATAAATAGGTTTGTTTGTCTATATTACAACCCTTTACCTTATGAATAAGCCTCATTAACACATTAATTGGCACCTGGCCATTTTACTTTGTACAACTTCTCATTACATAAAATATAAGCTTTAAAAAAAGGAAAAAACAGCAACTGGCAGTATAATTTATAAAAATTAATTTTATTGACAAAATAAAATAATCCATTAATTTTTGTTCTTATGAAGAATCCTCTAAATTTTATACAGCTATTTACAAGATGTTATAACTTTGCATATGTACATATTTTACACATATTACAAATTGAAAGCAAAATATTTATATAAATACATCTCTAGTGTAAAGAACCCGTATTTTCTTGGGGTGACTTGTTTTATATATTCTTTATAGATATCTTAAGACAAAAGTTTAAGGCAGGAATAGGCAATGGATGGTGCTCTAGCTGTAGAAAAACTATAAGTGTCAGCATGCCGTGTTGGCCGGAAGCTGACAAGACATGCTGAGACTTGTAGTTTGCCTCTGCAGCTAAATGCCCCCCTCTGTTGTCCATACCTGGAAGGCATTTGCTTGGCTAATTAAGAGATCCCATCCCCCTATTGTTGTTACCTGACCCTGGAGTGCCACAGGAAGGCATATTTCAGATTGTGGTAAGGTAGGGTGAGCGGGCACTGATGGGGGTCACTCCAGCAACTGTAGGAAAGAAATGTTGAGGACCGACATACAACATACATATAAAAAAAAACGTAAAACACATAATAATAATAATAAGATTGCTCCAACACGCAAATGAGGTTATTGCCTCCAGTGGTGGAAGCACAGGGACAATCCCCTGCCCGGACCAGTTAATATAAGGTCTTAGCAAAGCTCCTTGCATATAAATGGAGACAAATCAGGGAGGCTTCAATACCAGGTACATTGTTCTGACCAGTCATTCAAGTCCCTACTAATGGATACCATTAAGAGTTCATTATCATGCTAATAGCAAGAAACTAAAAGAATGGAAAGGGGCTTTCTTTCGGGTTAGGTTGGCAGATCTCAAACCCTCATGTGTCTCAGGTCCCTTCCCCCAGTCCCTCTTTTTTTTTTCCTGATTTGTTAGACCTGAGATAAGGGCATCTGTTTTGGGTAAGACACAGAACTGGCAGTGCCAGACCTCCATGTCAAGCCGGTGCTGACATCACTGTACATAGAGCCACCAGTTGCTTTGCTGCCCCAGCAGCAGCGTGTGCAGAAAGCCCTCCAGGACTCCAAAGTCTTCCCTGACCAAATCCATACCCCAGAGGTGATGCCAACCACCAGGCACATAAAGTACTTTAGCATGAAGACGGCATAGTCCGGCCTGCGAGGCTGTGCCAACTCGGGGAGGCAAGAGTTACAGTTATGGGCCATCTCCCAACCCTGGCGGTTGTGCTGCTCGTAGAAGAAGCATGCCACCACAATGGTAGCGGGCACTGTGTAAAGTACGCTGAATATCCCAATACGGATCATTAGTTTCTCCAGTTTGTCAGTTTTGGTGCCACCTTGTTTGATGACGCTACGAATCCTGAAAAGGGACACAAAGCCGGCCAGCAGGAACATGCTGCCAATGAAGAGGTAGATGACCAAGGGGGCCAGGACAAAGCCCCTCAGGTTGTCTAAGTTCTGGTTGCCCACATAGCAGATGCCAGCCACCGGGTCCCCGTCCACCGAGCTGAGGGCCAGCACAGCGATGGACTTGATGCTGGGAACCAACCAGGCGGCCAGGTGGAAGTACTGGGAGTAGCCGGCGATGGCCTCGTTGCCCCATTTCATGCCAGCCGCCAGGAACCAGGTGAGGGACAGGATGACCCACCAGATGGAGCTGGCCATGCCAAAGAAGTAGATGAGCAGGAAGACCAGGGTGCAGAGGGCCGGCCCGGTGGTCTCGTAGTGGATGTGCTCCAGGTCGTGCTCCCGGCTACACGCCACCTTCTCGTGGCCGGCGATCAGACGCACCAGGTAGCCAGCGGACACCAGCAGGTAGCAGGCGGACAGGAAGATGATGGGTCTCTCGGGGTACTTGAACCTCTCCATGTCAATGAGGAAGGTGGAGACGGTGGCAAAGGTGGAGGCGAAGCAGAGGACGGACCACAGGCCGATCCAGAAGCTGGTGAAGGTCCTCTCCTCTGGGGAGAAGTAAGGGTTGTGGCAGGGCATGGCACAATTAGGGATCTGACCAGTCCTCACCCTGTTGTAGAGAGGGTGCCTCTCATTGGACACCAGCACCATGGGCTCCCTGCACTGGCAGCCAGGCTCGCACCCTGCGGGGGCCCTGGGTTTGCTCCGCGGGGGCTCCGCACGGGGTTTGCTGTTAGTTCCGCCCTTGTGCGGGTGGCTGGGCGCCTTGGGCGGGCGTTGGTCGGGCAGGCTGGGCGCCGGGGTGGTCACGTCGGTCCGGTTGTAGTCCATGCACAGGGTGTCCGGGTTCCCCAGCTCCGGTAAGCGGTCACAGCGCATCCGATCCGGCCAGGCGAAGCCGTATTGGCGCATGAGAGGGGCGCAGCCGGCCCGGGCGCGCTCACACACGCTGCGACACGGGGGCAGCGGCTTCTTGTAGTCCTCCAGGCAGATCGGGGTGTACATGCTGCACAGGAAGAACTTCAGATCGGCCGAGCAATGGATCTCCACCAGCGGCCAGAACTGGTGAACCTCCAGGCCGGCCTCGTCCTGCGTGTCGTGGTTGAATTGGTTGGGCATATACGTGTGATTGTAGCCGATGCCCTTACACAGGGGCACCGTGATCTCCTGGCATGTCAGGTCCTTGGCAGCGGCGCCCAGTGCCGGGGGGAGCCAGCATGCAGCCAGCGAAAGCAGCACAAGCAGAAACATGATCGCGGCCAGATCTCCGATCACCTCCCCGCCATAACTTCCAGCAAACTTCTATCAATCCAGCCCGGGGATCGCACCGATCTCTCCGATCACCGCACCGAACTCCGAGCGCTGCACTCTGCTGGGATACACGCCGACCTCATGAATATTTATACCGGCACCCGGACAGCCCCGCCCCCCGGCCAATCACATCGTCTCCTCTGCAGGGAGGCGGGGCCCGGCCGCCTGAAGCCAACATCCCTTTTATTTTCTAAAGGTGGACCGAGCGCGTGGATGAGAACACCGGGCTGTGCTTTCCAATGAGGAGCCCGCGACCTTCATCATCATCATCAGCATTACTCCTCATTACTCCTCACCATCACCATCATCACCACCTTCATCATCATTACTCCTCATCATCACCATTACTCCTCATCATCACCATTACTCCTCATTACTCCTCATCATCACCATTACTCCTCATCATCACCATTACTCCTCATCATCACCATTACTTCTCCTCATTACTCCTCATCATCACCATTGCTCATCATTACTCCTCATCATCACCATTGCTCATCATTACTCCTCACCATCATCACCACCTTCATCATTACTCCTCATCACCACCATCATATTCCATTCAGTACCCTGATGTATGTGCTCACAGCACCCCCATCATACACCCACCAACATCTCTACACCCCATCACCATCATCACTCCTCATCTGCTGCACAGACTAAAAGTCGGCATTAACTTCTTCTTACTATATAACACATAGATATTTCTTTGTTTTTTCTTCTTTTATTATTTTTTCAAAAGGAAAAATGCATTTTAAACGTTTTTTATGCAAAAGAAGTATTATTATTTCATGATGGATTAATATGGCTATATTAATAACTGTATATATATATATATATATATAATGTATTATATTATTATTCATGATTATTTATAAAGTATTATTTAGTATGATGATTATTATTTTTATTCCAATATACATATATTTGTGTATCAATCTATCTCTCCCTCCTTCTCTTCTCTCCCTCCTTCTCTCTCTCACCTTCTCTTCTCTTCTCCTCTCCTCTCCTCACCTCTCCTCTCCTCTCCTCTCCTCTCCTCTCCTCTCTTCTATACAATATATATATACATATACTCAAATACTCACATTTTTTATTTTTTTCATTTCTTTCTCCACTCTTAATATTCTGACATCACCAGGTATGACAAACAACTGTGACAAAGGTGTCCGTTTATTAAGCAGTGTAAAAAATCCACTGCTCAGTTCTCCGGCATTCACAGAGGAGATTGTTCTGCCCTGTGTTCCAGTTTATTAAGCGGTGTAAATCGCTTCACAGTTTGAGAAGTGAAGTGATCTACAAACGCTTCAAACACTGGAGAACGCCCCAATCTCGTGAGACATTACGAGATTACGGGACCCGAAATTCACAGAAACACAGAGATGTCGGTTTATTAAGCAGTGATATAAATTATCACGGCTCAGTAACAGACATTCTCCGAGGAGCCCGCCCAAACAGTTAATAAAATAATTACCCCCCCTACACTATATATGTATACATAAACACACACACACCTTATATACACATATACAGGGCAGGAGGACATGGCTAATGTGTTGGGGGGTCTGAACGAGGCAGGAGGAAGTCTATAATCTTCCTCCTTCCCCGGGACTCCCTCTTCACCCCCCCAATTCTCCACCTCTGAGCTGGTGAATCGGGGAGGGTGAATTCTGATCGAGATCACCAGTGAAGTGCGGAGATTGCAGCTTTATAAACTGCCCGTTTCTGTGTCAGCGAATGACAGTTCTCTGTGTGTGGAGATAATTGGTGGAGAACAGCTTCTCTCCCGATTATCTCTGCTTTATAAACCAAAAATGAGCTGTGATCAGTGGTGATCCTTGGGATCACCGCTGATCACAGTTTTATAAAAGGACACCAAAGTTATGAAGATTTGGTGCCTTCATAATCATCATAATAATGAGTGATGTAGGGTTATAGGAATTATAAATAATGGAAACCGTCTAATCAGGTTTAGGAGATATTCGCTTGTTTGACAGCTGGTAAAATCACAGGCGTGTGCTCTGAAGGGACGCCATACCTGTGCTGTTCCTTCAGAGCTGCGTGCGGTGGCCATGACTCCCACGTGCATGCTTGGAAGTGATGTCATCATGGCTCAACCAATCAAGTGGCTGCAGCCTGCAAACCCAGAGGGAAGACTGAGTGAAGATTGAAGCCCCTGCAGCGGTGACAGCGCGCCACTGGAGGGCTTTGTTTCAAGGTAAGTTATTTATAGTGTGCTAGTTTGCAATGCATACTAGCACATTATACCTTTACCTTGCAGGAAGAAAGTTTTTTTTTTTTTTTAAGTTTACTACCGCGTCAAGGATCCATACGCTGTAAAAATGGATTGTACAGTTCTAGACTATGCACTGTGTAGTGCAAGAGCCTGTCTGCTTTGATACTAATAAAATAGATTGTTTAGGGTTATCTCCCTATTGCATACTTTTGATAAATGTAAAGGAGATTATACAGAGATTGTACAATCAGATTGTAGGGTCAGCTTGACGCCCAATGCACACAAGGCGCTTGGCTGCAGACGAAGGGCACAGCTGCTGGCAGATTGTCAGACTGCATGAGAGGCTGATAGCTGCTGTGGCTGGATGGGGTTTGGCTGGTGCATAGCTGTACTTACATTTAGGGCAGTATGAGCCCTGGGAGGAATGCCCGGAACACTAGAAGTTGGCATTCTGGGCATTCTTCCCTGGGCACATACTGCCCTGAATGTAAGTACAGCTAGGTGTACCAGCCAGCCTTTTTCAGCCTCATCATCTGTCAGTCTCTCATGCAATTTGACAATGTGCCAGCAGCAAAGCTGGATGGGGCACTATCCAGCAGGCTTTATATTAATTGCATTTAAAGTGACTGTAAAGGTTCATCTTTTTTTTTTTTTTAATAACAAACATGTTATACTTACCTCCTCTGTGAAAGGGTTTTACATGGAGTGGCCCTGCTCCTCCTCTTCTGGGGTCCTCCAGCGGCGCTCCTGGCTCCTCCCTGCATCGAGTGCCCTGTCAGGGAAGCACTTTCCCTGGGGTCACTCGTGCGGGCGCGCTCCCGAGTCCTGCTGCTGTGTCCATTGACATAGACAGCAGGACTAATCCCCGCCCCGGCTCCCGTGTCATTGGAATTGATTGACAGCAGCGGGAGCCAATGGCTGGGTTGCTATCGATCTATCCAATGAGGACCTGGGACACCGGCTGGAGCTGCTAGGCTTGTCCCTGGTGCGGGAACGATTGGGCTCAGGTAAGTAAACGGGGGGCTCTGGGGGCAGCTGCAACAGAAAAGGTTTTTCACATTAATGCATAGAATGCAATAATGTGAAAAACTACGAGGGTTTCCAACCCCTTTAATGTCTTATCACTGTTTTCATACAATTTTGTCATGATTCTGTATTTTATCTCCAGCACCCATGACTCCTCTATTCTGCGCACGGTAGATCCCTTATGGGGCATCACAAGGAGCACCTACTTATATTTAAGAGCTTAAGACAGTGGTTCTCAACTCCGGTCCTCGGGACCCACCAACAGGCCAGGTTTGCAGGATAACTGAAATACATCACAGGTGATACCATTTGCTGCTCGGTGATTGCAGTATTCTAATCTGCATCTCCCCAAGGCAATACTTAAAATCTGGCTTTTTGGTGGGTCCTGAGGACCGGAGTTGAGAACCACTGGCTTAAGAGATTATATTGTAGAGCAAAAATGAATGTACCCAATAATGCAAGCTGTGCAATGAGTGATAAAATTCCTCTCTGTCACCCCAGTCCTGGACCATCATATTATCCCTGTGCACTAGTGGCCTCGCTACCCACCCCACAATACCCTTCCCTATTAATGGACACTTTAAAAAGTGAACCTCACATGTTCTGGGTGCAGTCCCCCAATATCCACTGTCCCATCGTTTTCTCTCTCCACCACATAGGTAAAGCACATTGCATGTAGGAATGCTGGAATACACATCTGTATTTCTGCAATGTACTGTAACTCAGTGATTAGAAATATGCTGCCTGTGTTTTGTACCCGAGATGAGTTTATAAATAAAGAATTAAAAAACATCCTCTTTGTATTGTAGTTAGAAAACAATGGAGATCCAGCCATAAAATTCCAACTTGGTGAATATGTTTTTGCCTGATCTTGCTCTGCTAAAGCAAATTATTGAACGCTTCCAGAAAAATGACTCTGTTGCTTCCTAAAAAAATGAGCACTGATTGCTCCAGCAGCGGAGGAATGTGAATACTTCTCTCTGTGGAAGGAACTCCGCTGTCTTCAGTCTGTACAGCCTCCGGCAAAGTCTTCAGCATTTGACACTTTCAGGAGTGTTGGATGCCTGTGTTCCCATCTGTGCTCAATGACTTCTCCTGCCAGGCTCTACGTACTGTGTCTGCCAGTGACATAGGGGCGAGTGGAGGAACCCCAGGGTTCAGAGGGGGGGCACAAGCATCCAATACTTCTGGAAGCGTCCAATGCAGGAGACTCTGGGACCCTGTACCTCTTCAATACAGCAGAGTTCGGACTATTACCCTGCTGGGAGGTAAGTATTCTCTGTTTCTATTGCAGGAACAATGCTTTCATTTTTGGGGAGTAACAAAGTTCTTTTAAAGGGTTAGTTCATCTTTTCTGAAATTATTGACAGGTGAACAAACACCCTCCACACCTACCCCCCCTCCCCCTGTACTTACCTCCATGGGTGATACCATCTTACTGTAAATGTAGCCCGGTCCAGCGGTACTGGGATTTCAAACCCATGATGTTCTTCCTCTTCTTTGCCTAGGGACTCTGGGAGGGATCAGAGTGGTTCTGATTGGTCATGTGCAGGGTCAGGACCACGCTGGCCAATCAGAACTGCTCTGATCTGTCCTGACATCTCTAGTGAAAGAAGAGGAAAAACAGCTTGGTTTTCAGACCCTAGAGCTGCAGCTGCGTGGACTGTGAAGTTGTATCACCCATGGAGGTAAGTGCAGGGGGGGAAGGATGTAGGGTGTTAGTCCACCCTTTCATATCGTTTAAAGCCCAACTCCAGACAAAAAAAAATGTTTCCCCATGCAGTAGGGCTGTACCCGCACTGCAAGGGTTAACTGCTTGCTTTTTTTTCTAGGGGAGAGGAGAACGGAGATATACTTACCAGATTGCAAACAGAAAGATCAGTGCTACTGCCCATACCACATTTTTATGGCAGAGCTCCCACAGTCCTTGGCTGAGGAGAATGATGTAGGAAAGGTGATCTTAAGATATCTTCATTTTATTGGAAAGCCACAATATACAAACACAGATAAAATCAGTTGACATGTTTCAGCCTATAAGGCCTTAGTCATAACCACACCATACTTACCTGCTCCTCCGATCCCCCCAGCACATGACTAGTCCCTGTGGTTCCTGCCCCCCCCCCCATGGTCTAGCAGTCTTGCGCAGTGGACTGTTCCTGATGTCATCACACCCAGAGCAAGCTCCATAGACCAGGAACAGTTTACTGCTGGACTACGGGGGAGTGCTCCTCTCTGGAGTATCGAAGGATCGGGTGAGTATAATCTTTCTGCTCACCCCCTAGGGCCTAGGCAAAACTTTATTGTTCCTGTTTATATAGACTTTAAATCTTTAAATTCTGATTTTTTTTTATAGCTAGATTCTGAGTTAGAATATCTGTGTCCCTGTTCCTTCTAACACTGGATACTAGTTTTCTTTTCTTTTTTTTCTTTTTTTTTTGCTTCTTCTCTGGAGGATGCGGAGTGCAGTTCGTGTTTATTTATGACCAGTGAGACTCTGTCAGTGTAGACAGTCTGGGAGCTCAGGAAATTGATACATGGATTGGTATGTCAAGAAGCTGTATGCAGAACTTGCATGTGTTCAGGAAAATATACACTGAAATATGAATGCAACAAGCCAAAGGTGCCCAGATCCCGGGGGCGCAGTTGCCACTTGCAGTCATTCCGAGTGGTTTCTATTCATTATGCATTTGTTGGGGAGGAATTTCTGATCTGCAGAATGCTATTGCTATTTGCACCGCACCGGCCAAAGAAATGTTACCTATAAAACTATTTCTGTAATAAAGCTCAGTTATTTTTAGAATGAAAGTATTAGTGTCATGTGAAAGTTTACACTTCTTAAAGGGTCAGCCCACCCAACAGTAATAATTAAAGTTTGCTAAATCCTTAAATCACATAACAAATTGCTATATTTCTTTAGGACTCCGTTGATGTGAAAAAGGTTCATCCAATGTCAAGGGCAAGAATGTGGAACTGCTCCCTTCCTAACATCAAACAATTGGTGTAAAATGGGTGTACCACTTTGTGTCTGTTCTCTTGCTCCATCTGCCCATGGTTAGCATGCAGAGCACACTGTGCAATTGTTTTCTTTCTAAGAGCTGAAAGGTGGTTGCGCATTCGTGGTGTGTCTTTTACATCAGGTGTGAGCAGCTGGGGCAGAGAGTGGGCTCAGTGCCTGGAAAAGGTCATCCAGTGCCCAGGGCAAAGATGCCCAATTTCACCCCCTCATTATGTGCCAGCTTATGAGGAGGAGGGGGAGAGAGAGCACAGCCTGCACCTCCTCCCTGTTCTATCCTTCTCTCCTCACTGATTCCAGTGTTGGGCAGACAGAAGTACTGATGCTGCTGTCGCTACTCCTGTCAGCATTATAGTAGAAGGAACTTGAGGGGTCCCCATCCCTGCAATACACACTGTGCCCAGGGCAGCTGTCCCTTCTGCCCACCCCTTGTCCCGACCCTGAGTGGGCATGTTGGAGCATGGTGTGACAGCATCAGAGGACACAAAAAACTGCAGCCCACTGGATGCTAGACACTGATCTAGAGCATGTGTGCAGTAAAGTTCCGTGTTGCCTCCCCTCACGTGTAACAACACTGAGCCCAGGGCAGCTTCCCCTCCTGCCCCTTTCCTTGTCCCGGTCCTGGATGAGATCTCTGCACACCTGCTGTGGCCATTCTTTCTCATTCTTAGATTTATTTTTATAATACTTAGAATACGAGGATAAGAAGTTGAAACATGCAAAGGTGTGTGGAAACATCAGAAATTTGCATGTGGAAAGGAATAGAGTGGGCAGTTATTACAGGGAGCTAGCACAATGGTGCATATAAAGCCCACAAGCTTTAGAACCTTGTATTTGGGACACTAACAGGCTTAGTCCCCCTTTAAAAATGCTGGCTGCCTGGCTGTCTCAAGCTCAATACCATGGAAGACACTAATGTGGAACAAGGGCATATTTGAAAGTCGAAGAAAATTTAGATCCTAATCTGCTTTCTTGTTCCAGGTGGGATACACACACATAGATAAATTTTGTTAAACATGTGGGCTGAACAAAAATAATACACCCCGATGAAGGAATCTTCCACTGCAGCTAATGCATTCTGACAACCACCAACTACCTGAACAGCCACTGCGTCTGATTGGATGCAACCTGCCGTTCGGCTCCTTCGAATTTTCAATCAAAGATGTTGAGTAAGAGGATCACCCATGTAATGAATTTTGTCTGGTTCCTCAGGAAGCAGCTGAAATTCAAATAATGTGTACCCAGCTTAAATCTGGCCATGCTCCAGTAGAATATCGTTCCAATGTTCATACTGAAATTTGAAAAATCATTGGTCAAAGCATTCATTAGTAACAATATGGACTCAACAACCTCCATATAAAAAACCTGAAAGATTTAGTTTGATTGCTATGCCAATGATTTGAATTCTACATCCGATTTTGGGATGCACAATAAGTTTGATCTTTCCAAAACGAAAACCACATTCCCAGTTACAATTTTGTTTAGTCGAGAAGAAAAAAAAAATCATCCTTCTCCTTTGATTTTCCTTGTTTGTATGGTCAAAAAGAATCACACATTTGACCCCAATAACTATTAGAAATTTGAGCATTCCTAAAACATTTTTTTTTCAAATAAAATTCTATTGGTGCTTTAGAAAGTACAGAAATATTGTGGTGGTCATGTCAGCAGCAAGGGATACAGTATTTTTTATAAGGATGGGGTGAGCAGTCATCAATGGCAGCCTGCTTAGCTCCTTAGTAAGGAACAGGTGTCTACCAACCCATTGTTCTTGGAGGTACATTTGCCTGTTTGTGGCTTGCTTGTGTTGAACTGAAATAACTCAGTAGGGGGTAAACGCACTACTCTTCTCTATTGAACAAATCAGCATTGCACTTTGCAAGTTAAAGTGGTAGTAAACCACTGAATTTAAAAACAAAATCCCCTGCAAGGCAATGACATAATGTGATAGCATGTGTCACATACTAGCACATTATGAAATACCTTAGAACTAAGCCCGTCAGCAGTGGGCAGTCACCGCTCTCCAGCGGTGCGCTGTCACCGCAGACAGGGCTTTTATTCCCAGTCGTCCTTCCAGGTTTGAGGGCTCTGGCCATATGAGGGGCCATAATGACGTCACTCCTGTGCATGCGTGCAGGAGCCCTCGGCTCTGGCATGGAGCTCTGAAGGTTCGGCACGGATACCTGTAGGTACAAGTTAACAAAATGAGTTTACTACTATTTTAATGCTTATCTATTTTATATATATCTATCTATCTATATATATATATATATATATATATATATATAGTATCTATCTATCTGTACACACACACACACATATATATATATATATATACAGTATCTCATAAAAGTGAGTACACCCCTCACATTTTTGTAACAACACTGAAGAAATGGAACTTTGCTACAATGTAAAGTAGTGAGTGTACAGCTTGTATAACAGTGTAAATTTGCTGTCCTCTCAAAATAACTCAACACACAGCCATTAATGTCTAAACCGCTGGCAACAAAAGTGAGTACACCCCTAAGTGAAAATGTCCAAATTGGGACCAGAGTGTCAATATTTTCTGAGGCCACGATTATTTTCCAGCACTGCCTTAACCCTCTTGGGCATGGAGTTCACCAGAGCTTCCAGGTTGCCACTGGAGTCCTCTTCCACTCCTCCATCATGGTGCTGGTGGATGTTAGAGACCTTGCACTCCTCCACCTTTCGTTTGAGAATGCCCCACAGATGCTCAATAGGGTTTAGGTCTGGAGACATGCTTGGCCAGTCCATCACCTTTACCCTCAGCTTCTTTAGCAAGGCAGTGGTTGTCTTGGAGGTGTGTTTGGGGTCTTTATTATGTTGGAATATTGCCTTGCAGCCCAGTCTCTGAAGGGAGGGGATCATGCTCTGCTTCAGTATGTCACAGTACATGTTGGCATTCATGGTTCCCTTAATGCTTGACTGTAGGCAAGACACACTTGTCTTTGTACTCCTCACCTGGTTGCCACCACACACGCTTAACACCTTCTGAACCAAATAAGTTCATCTGTCTCATCTGACTACAGGACATGGTTCCAGTAATCCATGTCCTTAGTCTGCTTGTCTTCGGCAAACTGTTTTCGGGCTTTCATCATCATGTGCATCATCTTTAGAAGAGGCTTCCTTCTGGGACGACAGCCATGCAGACCAATTTTATGCAGTGTGCAGTGTATGGTCTGAGCACTGACAGACTGACCCCCCACCCCTTCAACCTCTGCAGCAATGCTGGCAGCACTCATAACATCTATTTCCCAAAGACAACCTCTGCATATGACACTGAGCACGTGCACGCGACTTCTTTGGTCGACCATGGCGTGGCCTGTTCTGAGTGGAACCTGTCCTGTTAAATCGCTGTAAGGACTTGGCTACCGTGCTGAAGCTCAGTTTCAGGGTCTTGGCAATCTTCTTATAGCCTAGGCCATCTTTTTTTATGTAGAGCAACAATTCTTGTTTTCAGATCCTCAGAGAGTTCTTTGCCATGAGGTGCCATGTTGAACATCCCTGTGACCAGAATAAGAGTGTGAGAGCGATAATACCAAATTTAACACACCTGCTCCCCATTCACACCTGAGACGTTGTAACACTAACGAATCACATGACACTGGAGAGGGAAAATGGCTAATTAGGCCCAATCTGGTCACTTAGGGGTGTACTCACTTTTGTTGGCAGCAGTTTAGACATTAATGGCTGTGTGTTGAGTTATTTTGAGGGGACAGCAAATTTACACTGTTATACAAGCTGTACACTCACTACTTTACATTGTAGCAAAGTGTCATTTCTTCAGTGTTGTCACATGAAAAGATATAATAAAAATGTTTACAAAAATGTGAGGGATGTACTCACTTTTGTGAGATAAAATATATATATATATATATATATATATATATATATATATATATATATATATGTTATATATAGTGGATAAATGTTAACTTACAAATTATATTGCACTAACCTAATCTTGTGTTTATTACAATTCTATTTAGTTGAGTTGATAGATAAGTGGTAGAGTAATTAAGACTGGAGATCTAATCATATGTAAATGAGGTGAAAATAAGGTGCTGTGTATAGTGTGTATTGGCCGTTATTGGTACATGGGCTATATTGCTTCCAATACACTACTGCACATTTTAAAGTAGATGTAAACTCTATCTGAATGGCAGTTTGTTTGCTAAATCACTGTGTCATAAAGAATTGCAATTGTCTTAAAATAAAATACTTTTCACCCTTTTTACGTCCTTTATTGTATCTCATTACTGCTGATCTCCTGCAGAGTGACCCTTCCAGTCTTCATGCTCTTGCCCCATTGATGGTTGCATGGCATTCCTCAGGACTGGTTTTCAACCAACAGTAGACTGTACCTGTGTTTTAAAAAACAGCCACCTGTACCATCCATTGGCAGCCCATTAATGTAGATGTAAACCCTAACTGATAGACATTTATTTTCCTAAAGTATATAATAAACAGTATCCATTATTTTTTTAGATAAAACACTTATTGTCTCAATTTTTTCATCCTTTGATGCATCTCATTGTCTTTATTCTCCCCCAGCCTCTTTGCAGCCACTTCCTACATTCACTCCAGCAGTGTCTGCAGGGTATTTCTCAGGAAGGGTTTCCTGCTGGTGACAATAGTGAGTGACCATTCCTGCATAGCACTGAATTGGCCCATTATAGTCTTTATTAGAAGATGTGACAGGGTGACAACGCAAGAGCACATTTGGAAGACAGGAGCAGAACGTTGTCACCCTATAACAGGAAGTACCTGAACAAGGAATTTCATGGCATGATACCCAGGTCATATTTTGTTAAAGGCTGTAGATTTATTATATTGAAAATGACTTTTGAAATAAAATTAACATATTAGAGCTTCTTTGAGATTTTAGGGAATGGGTTTCCATGTGCTTTAAGCCAGCCTTTGCATGAAATGAATTTGTTTCTGATAGTTGAAAATATTCCAGTGATAACATTTGTGCCTTCAAAATATATATTTAGCATTTATTTATATTCTTTTGTGTGTGTGTTTTTTAAAGCATTCCCTCAAAGAGGCGGGCAGCGAGGAGATTTATGTGGTTTTGGAAAACAGCTGGATTTGTAACCGAATACCCGAGTTCCTTACAATACGCCACAAGTCTTTCAAAACCCCGGTCTATGAAAATAACACCCGCGCAGGAAGTGTGCAATATGGTGAGTTAGAAAAATAGAGTTAAACAATACAACTGCAAGAGAGCTTTGCTGGCCAATATAATGTTCTAAAAAGTCCACCAAAAATTAGAAATATGAAGACATTGCATGGAAGAAAACAGGCTGAACCATGACCTGCCACCTAACTTGATGACTCACGGCACTGTCTGGAAACATTACAAAGGGGTCCACTTTCCACTTGCACTTTCCATTTGACATACTTTATGGAAAAATCAATAGGTGAAGTGCGACTCCTTTAACTTGACTTTGTAATGGCCATGGAAAAGAGCGGAGCTGAGAACCACAGGGAAATCTCATCACTGGTGAAATATGAAGTCGGGAGGTGGGATAGGGTGATTAATCCATCCAAACTTCTAGTATACATATAATCCAAATCTGACTTCCAGGGTATGATTCAGCCTTCGAAATCCATACAGTGTCTACATTTAGGTGGTCTTTTTTGAACAGCCATTGTCAACCAGGGTACCTCCAGAGGTTGCTTGGGGTTCTTGGACCTGCGGCTCACTGGCCTCCGATTTGATGGTCCCTGCATAGTTGTTCCAGGTCCAACATCACTTAGTAGAGCCAGCAACCTAAAGCCAATGTTTTCTTTAGCTCTCTGCAAGCGTGGCATTTTATCCCACCACAGTATCCCCCATACTGTGGTGGGGTAAAATGCCACACTTATAGACATTTTTCTCAATGACTACCAATGTAAAGGGAAATTTTTCTAATGACCCCTAGAGATGTACCTTAGTAGGGTGGCCTTTCTCAATCTTTTCAACACAGCGGAACCCTTGAAATAACTTTCCAGTCTCACAGAACCTTTGCTAAAACTTTATATTTCTATAGCTCATGATACATTAGTGTGATGATCATTGGGAAGAATTCTCCTTACACTTGTGGTCATTGGGAAGAAATACTCCCTTACAGATAGCTAAAAAAGATCAATGGTGTCAGTGGGAACTTATCTGAGAGGCAGAAACTGCTCATTGCTCAAGGAACCCCTAGCAACCTCTGGAGGCAATATATAAAACATGGGTGGAGCTGATTATTTGTGACCTCATTCCGCTCAGAGCAGGCTGGTGAGGACCGCCACTCTGATTAAACTTTCTGCTGATTTTACATTTGCTGAGATGTAAGTGTTCAGCATCTTTTTAAATAAACCTTTTCACCAAATGTATTACACTACAAAAGTCCCCCTTTTTTTCTCCATATGTGTATCGATCAAAAACATTTAGTCGGTATATCTGTTACCCAGGGATGATTTCATTGGACTGTCGGTGGACTAAATCTGCTACCAAAAGCCCAGCTGTTAGAGCCTATGTGGATCAGCAAGCAAGCAAGGTTGATCTCTGTTTCATGAGATCCACATTTTTCAGTAAGAAGCTTGAACATACGGTGATGGGATATGGTTACAACTGTGTGGATGTAAATTCATTTGATTGGACAATTGAATTCTTGTAATCCCTCACAAGAGGTTCCTATAGTTGGACTTTTTTTGGACTTTTTCTGATTATGTATTCACTGGGTGTTTCTTTCACATTTTTTAAATTAGTAATTTATGGATGTATTATGTCATTATGTTCACAAAGTTTAATTATTACGTTTTTCTTATGTTGTTTATGGATTAGTGCATCTATTTGTTTTATATATTATGTTTTAAGTCAGGGGTTCGGACCGTTGGGTAGCAGCTTTTCTACACATACACTTTCAATCAGATATTAGACAATTAATTCATATATTCCCATTATAAGGAGAATAAGGATTTTTTACTTTTAGTCAACCTTCGGATGTACCCTAAGGCCAGCCATGCACGGTTCGAATCTTGGCCGGTTCAGCAGGAATCGGCCAAGATTCGAACCGTTAATGGGCAGGCTGAATGTACCAAGTTGATTGATGGATCAACTTGGGTAAAACCAGCCTGCCTGATTTTCTTCTGATTATCACTAGTGGCTGCTGTAGCCGCTAGCGATAATCATTGTCTTCTTCCGGTAGGGATGGCTTCCCCAGCTGGGAAAAAACAATTGCTGATTCCCCTGTCAACACTGTCTGTGGTTCCTTGGTTGCAGGTAAGAAATTTGCACTGTGTATGGCCTGCCTAAGGTTCCATGGAGCCCTAGTTGAGAAACCCTGAAGTAGGGGTTCCCTGAGATCTTAAAATCATTTCAAGGGTTTCTCAGTGATAAAAGGTTAAGAAAGGCTCTTTCTGAACATTACTCCAACTATAAAGCTGCTTATGTGATTGTCTTTTGTAAGCCATTTTTTTAATCACCATACTGGTATGTAGAAAAATACATATACCTAAACAAGACACTTTGTATATTGAATTGATGGGATACTTTACACTGTAATCAATAGCACATCTGCTTGGCTTTAGCAGATATAACACATATCCTATGCCTTATAAGAACTTGAGTTAATTAGGGAATATAAGACCCATTATTTTGTTTTTACCTTATTTTTTAGCTGCTACTTGAAGACCTTGCCTGAGGCAAAACACTCGCTTGATAAGAGGTAGTGACATTTCTGGCCTAATCACCCAATTAATCATTAAACTAATCAATCAATCATTGACAGATGAGCTAAGAAGCCGTGATAAATTAATCTCCTATACACAAGGTCAGATTTTATTTTCTCTGCAGGTTGTCAATACTTTACAAGAAAATCAATCACAGAAACGTATTGACAGTGCCCATGTTGTGTATTGAAATGTATTGAGTCTTGTTCATTCATGATCCAGTGGAAATGGTATTTTAGGTATTTTTAGGTTTGTATACACCATAGCATGTTTTCAGAACGTATTAACAAGGAAAAATTGGATACAAGTATAGGAATAAAAAAATAGATATTTTACTACAAAGTTGTAATGCTTATAGAACCATGTAGCCTGGAAGAGCCTGGTTAAAGTGTATGTCTAGCCAAAACTTTTTTCTTTGTTTTAGACAGAATGGGCAGAAATTAAAAGCTCTGTTGGTTTTTTATTACTATCCAGGGGTTCCATTAGATAGATTTAGGCTCCTTTCATACTTGTGCGATTTAGGATCCCACTTATGAGACCTCAAGTTGCAGGACATGTGAAATGCCATGTATCTCTATGAGAGCCGTTCCAATTGATACTACTGAAGTCGCTGCAAGTTCAGAAAAAGGTTCTTGCACTACTATGATGCGATTCCAAAGTTGCACTGAAAAGCGTGTAACTTTGAAGTCGGCTTGTGTGAAAGAAGACTAAAGCCTGGTACACACTGCAAGTTTTTTTTCGTTCAACCCAGCAGGTTGAACGAAAAAAAAACTGGCAGCTTCGGTCAGAGCTGCTGTACTAACTATCTGACATTAGTACAGCGATCTCCCGGCTGAGCTGTTGTGTTTTGACAAGGGGACGTCAGAACACAAGACGTCAGGAGATCTCCCCTTACCAGAACACTCGGATCAGTGCCGATCAGCGATCTCTGCCATTGGCTGAGAGCACTGATCGGGGGTTGGTCGGATACTCATCTGATAGAAGCCAGCCAAACAGACAGATAGTCCGACACATAGATGGGCCGAATGTCGGTTGGTTTTTATTGAACTGGCCGATGTATCCCAGCATTCGGCCTATGTGTACGGTGCGTGATACTAAAGGTTCCTCTTTTCCCCTTAAAATAACAGACATGGTATACTTTCCTCCTCTGTGCAGCGGTTTTGCACAGAGTGGCCCCGATCCTCCTCTTCTGGGGTCCCCCAGCGGCGCTCCTGCCTCCTCCTCTTCTCGAGTGACCCGTCAGAGAAGTGCACTCCCTGGGGTCACTCGTGCGGGCACGTTCCCGTATCCTGTTGCTGCGTCCATTGACACAGACAACAGGACTCGGCCCCGCGTCACTGGACTTGATTGACAGCAGCTGGAGCCAATGGCTCCCCTGCTATCAATCTATCTAATGAAGACCCGAGACAGCGGGTGGAGCTGCTAGGCTCTTCTATGGCACGGGAACGATCGGGCTCAGGTAAGTAAACAGGGGGAGGCTGCTGCAAAAAGGTTTTACAACTCCTTTAAGGGCTTTACAACCCTCTTAAGTGGTTGATTTGCTAAAGGCAAATAGACGGTGCACTTTGCAAAGTGCAGTTGCTCCAGAGCTTAGTAAATGAGCAGAAGCTCTGCTGACTTCCATCATCCAATCACATGCAAGCAAAAATGCAGTTTTTTTTATTTTTTTATTTTCCTTGCATGTGATTGGGTATTCTTTGCAAAGTAAAGCCTTACCTCATTTACGAAGCTCTGGAGCAAATGCCATTGCAGAGAGCAACCTCACTTTGCAAAGTGCACAGTCTATTCGTATTTAGTAAATCAACCCCTAACTCTCACTTCCTGTCCTGTGACAACGTTTTACCAAACAGGAAGTGAGGGGAACTCTCCAACAGCATCACAGACAGAAATAAACAATTACCTATTAGTTTGCAGCCATTTCTTCCACTCTAGTGATGGCTGCATGGCATTCCTTAGGAAAGCGGACCATCACTGAGCAATGTGTGCTGATACAGCAGCTTGGCGGCGATTCACAATTGGGAGACAGGAGCAGAACGTTGTCACCCTATAACAGGAAGTGCCTGAATAAGGACATTCATGGCAGGATCTCCAGATATTATTCACAAGTCTTGTTGCAATGGAGTGTGATTTTAAAATAAATGGCACTGCAAAGCATGTTAAGTGCGTTACTGCAACACAGAAGTGTAAATGGGCCCTAAACTTACTAGTAAGAACCCATGTACGTTTTTGCAGTGTTAACGTTAAGGCGCCCTATTGAAAATATTGGGCTGCCATTGCACCAAAGCATCTGAAAATTGGACGTGACACAACATTTTTTTCACACTATGGTGTGCTGTGGGATCACCCTTTAAAGAGGTAGTAAAGCACAGAAAAAAAAAAACCCTGCAAGACAATGGCATAATGTGCTAATATGCATCGCATACTAGCACACTATGAAATAGTTACCTTAGAACGAGGCCTCCGCTGCCCGACACGGTCAGCGCTGAGGAGGCTGACATGTTGTCTCCCCATCTCTTCCAGGGTCGTGGGCTCTGGCGCTGTGAGTGGCTAGAGTGTCGATGACATCACTCCTGGGCATACGCACGGGAGTCCTCAGTACCAGCAATTCCAAGCGCGCCTTCGCCAGACCTTCACTGCGCATGCGCCGCTGATGTCAGTGGCTGCATGCAGGAGGAATATCTCCTAAACCGTACAGGTCTAGGAGATATTCATTTTACCTACAGGTAAGCCTTATTATAGGCTTACCTATAGGTAAAAATATAAAAAAGGGGGATACAACAGCTTTAAAATAGATGGCACTACAATCCAGACAAGCATGTAGCTCAATAGTGTAAATTATCCCCCACAGTTATTACCTCTTGTATCACTTGACCTTGCCTCTTAGATTGTGAGCTCTAACGAGCAGGGCCCTCTGATTCCTACTGTATTTAAGTGTATTGTATTTGTACTCCCTACCCTCAAGTTGTAAAACGCTGCGTAAGCTGTTGGCGCTATATAAATCCTGTATAATAATAATACTAATAGACTAAAGTAACTTCTGCCAACCACCTTTCCCATGCTGGAATCATCGGCGGTGAAAGCTTTGTCTGCTGCACCAGGATCACCCGCTGCAGAGATCCCAGCTTCAAATACAACTCCTTCACACTAAAGTGGGGTACACACTATAAGAAAATTTTCGTCTGATTAACCACTTGCCGACTGCCCACCACAGCGTGACGGCTACAAGATGGCTCGTTATCGCGAAATGTCGTCACAGGATGGTGGCCGCAATAACTAGTATTGTGAGCGCGTGCCGCCGGAGGCGCGCTCACGCGCTCACTGTGTTCGGAGGGGGCCACGATGGCCCCCCCGCAGTGAAAGAACGGAGGTCCGTGTATGTAAACATGGATCTCCGATCTCATAGAGGGGGAAGGGCCGTGATCACTCCCCTCCCCCTGCCAGCCCAGCCCCCATACAGTTAGAACACGCCCAGGGAACACTGTTAACCCTTAGAGCGCCCCCTCCAGGTTAACCCTTCACTGCCAATGGCATTTACACAGTAATCAGTGCATTTTTATAGCACTGATCGCTGTATAAATGCCAATGGTCCCAAAAAAGTGTCAAAATGGTCCGGCATGTCCGCTGCAATATCGCAGTACCGCTAAAAATTGCAGATCGCCGCCATTACTACTAAAAAAAAATAAAGACCCCAGAAATGAATTCTCATCATTCGTGAACGTGGCAACTTTTGCGCCAACCAATCAATAGAAGCCGACTGCGTTTTTTTTTTACCAAAAATATGAGGAAGAATATAAATCGGCCAAAACCGATGGAAAAAAATGTTTTTTTATATTTTGTTTTTGGATTTGTATTTTAGCAAAAAGTAAGAACATTTTTTTTTTTTTTTTTGCAAAATTGTCACTATTTTTTTGTTCATAGCGGTGATCAGAAATGACGCAGAGGTGATCAAATACCACCAAAAGAAAGCTCTATTTGTGGGGACGTAAATTTTGTTTAGGTACAATGTCGCACGACCGCACAATTGTCAGTTAAAGCAACGCAGAGCTGAATCGCAAAAAGTCTTAAAGTGTGAAATCCTTCCGGGGCTGAAGTGGTTAAGGTAACACATCGTACGATTTTCCGAAAATACAATATAAATGCACTACAACACATGACATCACTTCTGATTTTTTATTCTGTCATACGAGAATTTTCGTGACTTTAGTTAACTCTTCCGATGCGATCTGAGATTAGCATGCATAAAAAAAACAGACAAGCTGTCGTGTGATTTTTGGATCGTGTGTACGGGGCATTAAGCCTCATACACATGATGTGATTGTCGTACAACCGCATGTCCAACTTTTTCCAAAATTGGTTATCTGTGATTTTGTCTAGCGTACTGACAGTAGTCAAATTATCGTTCAACAAAGCTGAGTGTGATTTGTGAATTACGGACGCAGGCTTACACGACCAAACACTTTCTGGATTCCGAACATGCGTGTTTGTACTTCCAACTTTTGTTTGTCCAACTTCTGTACAGACGAGCCAAAAATCAGACAATACCTTGCCGGCAGACAAAAGTTTTCTAGTTTGCTCACACAACTTTTATTGTACGATAATTGAAAATCGGCTGTCGTTTGGAGCGTACTAACGGTTGAATTATTGTACGGCAGTTTTCGGCCGATAGTTGTACCGTGTGCACAGGCCATTACAGACAAAATCTAAGGCCTGGTTCACACCTATGCATTTTTTAGTGCGTTTTCAGTTTTGCAGAAACATACTACAGTCCATGTAACATGGTTTCTGTGCATTTTATGGAAAGGGCCGGGGATTTTTTCTGTTTTTTTGGCTCCATAGACTTCAATGGATCAAAAATGTGTATTAAAAAACGCAAAATGCACCTGGAATATGAAAAAACTGCAACCTGCATAGGTGAGAACAAGACCTAAAGGCTCAGGGACTGCTGCTTCTCTGAAAAGTGATCCATGTTTGGATCGTTTTTCAGAGGTGTTTGACAGGTGGTGATGAGGCAACATGTGTCCTCCTCACTGCCTGATTAACCTTACAATTGCTATCCTACCTGCTGTAGTGCATTGTATGTGGTTGCTGTCCCATACAACTGCATTAGTTGTGTTTGGCAACATGCTGTTTAAGTTCTACCATGACAGCGGAATGTGTACAGCTGTGAGTGGCTGTATGTTAGCGTTCAGGCGGGTAATAAGGGTGGTAAAACAGCAGCTCCACCGTCTGGTTTCACTGCAAGCTGGCTGCACGTGTGAACGAAACCTAAGGCTCCATTCATATCTATGCAGTTTGCTTTTGAGCATTTCTGCAGTGCTTTTTACAGCGTTTTTGCCGTATTTTTCCCGTGCGTTTTGCGCTTTTTTTATGCTGTTTTTTGGCAAATTTGTTATTGGGCAGATTTAAAAATGCAAATCACTATAAAATATGGTAAAAATGCACTACCCACTTCTCTGCAGCTTCTCCGTTGAAGTCTATTGAACCAAAAAAGCAACAAAAAAAGCAAAAACACAGTTTTGAGTTCAAAAAGTCCCTGACCCTTTGCAAAAACCCAGAGGCACAAAAAATGCATTGATGTGAACGCGTTCCATAGGTGCCCATGTTAAAATGAATGTGCTGCATTTCTGCAAAAAGCATGAAAAATTGCATTGGTGTGAACCGAGCCTTGGGCTCCATTCACACATTCCATGCATTTTTTTCATGCTTTTTGCAGAAATGGGAATTTTGTTAACATGGAACACGTTCACATCAATGCATTTTTGTGCCTCTGCGTTTTTGGAAAAAGTCAGGGTCTTTTTTAAACACAAAAAGGTGATTTTTTTGCATTTTTTGGTTCAATAGGGCTCATGCACACAGGACGTTCTAAAAACACCAGCGCTACAGCAGCTCTAAAAACGCCCATTCTTTTTGCGTTTAGCTGCGTTTTTACATTAGTGTTATTGCGCGTTTTCCTGCATTTTTACACATTTTCCCACTTTTTTGCCGTTAGCATTTTTGGGCGTTATAATGTAAAAACGCCTAAAACGTCAAGCTGTGTTTAGACACTTTTTTTGTTTTTACAGCTCATTTTTACTGCTACTGGAAGCACAGACTGTCATTCTTTTCTACTAAACACTTATGCCTCCAAACTCCTCTGACAGTTTATGTGTGCATGGTCACATAGGCTAACATGGAGGGGCTTTTAGTGCAGATAAAACAAAACATCAAGCGGCCCTAACAGCAGCTGTAAAAACGTCCTGCATGCATGAGCCCATAGACTTCAACAGAGAAGCTGCAGAAAAGCATGTAGTGCGTTTTTACTTCGATTTTGCTGCAATTTGCTTTTTGCGTTTTTAAATCTACCCAGCAAAAAACTTTCCCTCCATAAAAACCCAAAAATATAAAACACGCAAATCGTGGTAAAAATGCAGAAAGTACAGCAAAAAGCACTGCAGAAATGCTCAAAAGCAACATGCATAGATGTGAATCGAACCTAAGGCTCAATTCACATCAATGCATTTTGTTTTTGAGCATTTTTTCAGTGCCTTTTGCTGTGCTTTTTGCAGCATTTTTACTGTGATTTTGCCACGATTTGCATTTTGTGTTTATTTTTTAGGTTTTTTTTGGGGGAGGAATTTTATTGCTAGGCAGATTTAAAAACACAAAACGCAAATCGTGGCAAAATCGCAGCACTTGCTTTTTTCTTGCATGCCCATTGAAGTCTATTATTATTATTATACAGGATTTATATAGCGCCAGCAGTTTACGCAGCGCTTTACAAAAATGAAGGCAGACAGTAGTTACATCACAATTTGGTACAAGAGGAATCAGAGGGCCCTGCTCGTTAGAGCTTACAATCTAACATGCAAAACGCTGCATTTTGCAGGAAAAAGGTCCCCGACCCTTTCCAAAAACGCAGAGGCACAAAAAGGCATTGATGTGAACATGTTCCATAGGAAACCATGTTAAAAATATTCCTTGCATTTTTTCAAAATGCAAACTGCATCAAAAAACACATTAGTGTGAATGGAGCCTAAGGCAGTGTAGGCAGCTGGATCAATCTGCATTGTGTGCAATGGCTGGTGGCCACTTGCCGGCAACCTACAGAAACAGGATGTCATTGAAGACAAGCCTTGTTTCTTGCTGAAGGTTCCAAAATAATTCATGCTTTATTTTTTGTTCCAAACAGAAAAAAAAAAGTAGAAAAACAGAGAGCCTACATAAAGTAAATCGCTATTCGCTTTGCATATTTCTGTCTGCATTTTGTGCTTTGCCTGCGTTGTACGGGATTTCTGCGAAGGCATGATAAGTACAACATAAACTGTCAGCACATTTGGTTGTAAGAATTCCCCTTGAAGATTCTTCTTTAATATTTTTGGGACTTGCAATGATCCCCCCCCCCAATACATGTTAGTAATCATTCTTTCGCCTCTTGATTGAATGGAAAGCAGATTGGTGATAATACACTCCATTAATTGCCTACACCACCTCCAATGCGTTTAGGCCAGGCAGATAAACAAGGAGCTTGGCAGTTCCATTCACGCTTGTTAGGACATCCCAGGGGTCTGTCTTACCGTAAGAATGGACTGTTTACTTTTTAATTGATGTGCTGATGTTTCATTTAACTTGTATGGCACCCATGCTGGGGATGTAATTACTGTAATCTCAGGAACAAGTATTTGAGAATCATGCAGGGTGGCAGCACTTTTTTTTTTTTTTTGTACAACTTTCCGAGATTGATCCATTTTGTGGCTCAGCAAACAATTTGGAATTGTCCACCCCCCCCCCCAGCCCCCAAATCTCCCAACTCCGAGGAGGGTCAGAGAGGAATGGCAAATAACCATTGTGTAAGAGCGCCATTGTCTGTTTTGTATTAGTTTACTTACAAGACCCCGTCATTACGATGACATGATGGAAGAACAACAATCATTAGCCGTGCTAATTATCTGCTACAACTAATCATTTTATAAGTCAAATCAAATCACCCTCATTTGCATCACCGTTCCCTTGACTTGACGTCTGGTGTCAGACTGGCGAGGTGCGGAGGATGTTGGAATCAATGAAGGAGGATAAAGTGGAACTTTACGCAGAAAATTAAGTCCTGCTAGATCAGGGCAGGCTTTGCAGGTATACAGTGCCTTGAAAAAGTATTCATACCCGTGGAAATTTTCCACATTTTGTCATGTTACAACCAAAAACACAAATTTATTTTTTATTTATTTATTTCAGGTACTTATATAGCGCTGTCAATTTATGCAGCGATTTACATATATATTGTACATTCACATCAGTCCCTACCCTCAAGGAGCTTACAATCTAAGGTCCCTAACTCACATTCATACATATACTAGGGCCAATTTAGACAGGAGCCAATTAACCTACCAGCATATCTTTGGAGTGTGGGAGGAAACCGGAGTACCCGGAGGAAACCCACGCAGGCACAGGGAGAACATGCAAACTCCAGGCAGGTAGTGTCGTGATCGGGATTCGAACCAGCAACCCTTTTACTGCTAGGCGAAAGTGCTACCCACTACACCACTGTGCTGCCCTACAAATGTATTTTATTGGGATTTTATGTGATAGACCAACACAAAGTGGCACAAAATTGTGAAGTGGTGGGAAAATGATAAATGGTTTTCAAATTTTTTTACAAATAAAGATGTGAAAAGTATGGCGTGCATTTGTATTCAGCCCCCCATGAATCAATACTTTGTAAGACCACTTTTTTTGGGGATGTCTACCAGCTTTGCACAGCTAGAGAGGACATTTTGGCCCATTCTTCTTTGCAAAATAGCTCAAGCTCTGTCAGATTGGATGGAGAGCGTCTGTGAACAGCAATTTTCATGTCTTGCCACAGATTGGATTTAGGTTGGGACTTTGGGCCATTCTAACACATGAATAAGCTTTGATCTAAACCATTCCATTGTAGCTCTGGCTGTATGTTTAGGGTCGTTGTCTTGTTGGAAGGTGAACCTCCGCCCCAGTCTCAAGTCTTTTGCAGACTCTAACAGGTTTTCTTCTAAGATTGACTTGTATTTGGCTCCATCCATCTTCCCATCAACTTTGACCAGCTTCCCTGTCCCTGCTGAAGAAAAGCATCCCCACAATATGATACAACCACCACCATGTTTCACGGTGGGGATGGTGTGTTCAGGGGGATGTGCAGTGTTAGTTTTCTGCCATACATAGCATTTTGCTTTTAGGCAAAAAAGTTAAATTTTGGTCTCATCTGATCAGAGCCCCTTCTTCCACATGTTTATTGTATCCCCCACAAGGCTTCTCACAAATTGCCAGAGTTACCATGGGCCTCTTGGCTGCTTCTATGATTAATGCCCTCCTTGGTCTTGTCTTGGTAGGTTTGTAGTTGTGCCATACTCTTTCCATTTTCGGATGATGGATTGAACAGTGCTCCGTGGGATGTTGAACGCTTGGGATATTTTTTATAACCTAACCCTGCTTTAAACTTCTCCACAACTTTATCCCTGACCTGTTTGGTGTGTTCTTTGGCCTTCATGATGCTGTTTGTTCACCAAGGTTCTCTAACAAACCTCTGAGGGCTTCAAGGAACAACTGCATTAATACTATACTATTTAATAATTAGATGACTTTTGAAGGCAATTGGTTCCACTAGATTTTAGTTAGGGGTATCAGAGTAAAGGGGGCTGAATACAAATGCACGCCACACTTTTCACATATTTATTTGTAAAACATGTTAAAAACCATTTATCATTTTATTTCCACTTCACAATTATGTGCCACTTTGTGTTGGTCTATTACATAAAATCCCAATACAATACATTTATGTTTTTGGTTGTAACATGACAAAATGTGGGAAATTTTAAGGGGTATGAATACTTTTTCAAAGCACTGTAGTTATGTAAAAATAAGTGCCTATGCTGTTTAAAATCCAGTAATACACTGTCTCTCCCTGCTCTGCACATGCTCAGTTGCTCTCCATTTTTAGACAATGTGCAGAATTTGCAGAAGCCGATCTGCTGACAGCCCTGAAGCAGAATTAAACCCTCCTATCCTTTAGGCTTCACTCACACCTGATCACAGACAGAATCATTGTGATTCCGCCTACGATTTCAAATTGCTGTAAAACGCAGGATGCGTTTGTAATGCCTATACTTCTAATGGTACCCCAATCGCGCCACTTTTTTCCCGCGATTGTCATGTGGTAAATCACGCTGCAATTGCAGCAAATTGCAAAGGGTGACGCGGTCGCCCAAAAGAAGCTCCTGTTACTTTTTGAGCGACAAGTGTAGCACATTGCGATTGCAGAGCAATTTACCGTGCAACAATCGCAGCAAAATCGTGGCGTGATCAGGGTGCCATTAAGAAGCAATGGCATTGCAAACGCGTTGCACGTTTTGCAGCGATTTTAAATCGCATGTGGATTTGCAGCTGTGAATGGAGCCTTACAGCCAAGGGAGCTGCTTCTGTTTCACCTACAACTGCCATGGTGCTGCACATGTGATCAGTTATGACACCTGCCATTTGATGGTTTGACAGTTTGGTTGAGGACATAATCAAATGTGACAGTTAGCAATCCTGGCATTCCAGGAATGTAACTGTTTTTTGAAACCGTTTAATCAATGGGTTTAGTTACGCTTTAAAGTGATAATAAGGCCTTGTTTATTTTTTTAAATAACAAACATGTTATACTTACCTGCTCTGTGTAGTGGTTTTGCACAGAGCAGTCCAAGTCCTCCTCGTCTTGGGTCCCACACTGGCCTCTTCCTCCTGCTGGGTGCCCCCACAGCAAGCAGCTTGCTGTGGGGGCACCCAAGCAGGTGCGCTCCCAACCTGTGGCCCTGTGTGTCCATTTGTGTAGTCACCAGGATCACCAGACCCAGTGTCTCCATTGGAGGATTTTCCCTCTTGTCTAATTTTGGTGATAACCGAATATTTGGGATTTTCTTTAACTTTCACTCTCTGTGATAATGGTAAACAGGACGAATATTAAATAGGCGAAAACGTGAATCTCAGTAAAGGGGACAAAGGCAGAAACCTGACCGGTGTTTTGCCTTTAGTTATACTTTAAGAGGCCACATATTTTGGGGTATCTATCTATCTACCCATACACAGACACACACTCTTAAAAATAATTTTATTAAACATTTTAAAATGTATTCATTTTTTTATTAACCACTTCAGCTCCAGAAGGTTTACCCCCCTTCATGACCAGGCCATTTTTTGCGATAATGCACTGCGTTACTTCAACTAACAATTGCGCGGTCGTGCAACGCTGTACCAGTCCGCAAGCGGTTAAATAAACTCTTATTGCGCATGCACAGTTAGCATTGTTTTTTGCTGGTGCCCCCACTCCCCTTTCCAAAGCTAACCTGAACACTGCAGAACCTGGTGGTACTTTACTGGTAATGATTGCCTGTGGATGGCGTCAGTAAAGCAGAGACTGGTGTCAGTATGGAGCAGTGGACGGTGTCGGTAGTTTTTTTACTTCTATTTTTTAATTTATTTCTACAATTGCAAGGAATGCATTAACCTCCCTGGCGGTATCATTAAGTCAGATTTTTGCGTCTTAGAGCGGTACATTGTTTCGCATAGAAATTTGTCATTTTATATTGTAGGCCTGTAATTATTAGGAATAACTCACTTAAATCTGTCCAAACAAGAGTCTAGTAGACATCCCGGGTATGATAACGTTTGAGATTTCGAAATATTAGCTTATAATATATATGAAAAAAAAAATTATAATATAATAAATAACTATAAATAATTATCAAAAATAATAACATAATAGTAGTAAAATTTATTCAGTAATGTAATCAAATCATAAACACTGAAATTTGCTCAGTAGCAGAATTGTCGCTGTCGTCACTTTCAGTTTCTGATGATAAATTTCCCCAAAAATCAGTATCACTCAATTCTGCAAATGATTCTTATTTACTATCGGTGTTTTCTAGCTGATCAAAAACCACTTTTTACATAAAGGGACGCTATTTGGTTGCCATGGACGTTCTCAAGTTTCTAGGCAGAAAGAATGGCATATATAATATAAAAGTGCATGCAGGGCACTGGCAAACCACTAGGGACAAAGGGGATGTGAAATGATTTCATACAGTAATTTAATCTTACAGATTACAGTGCACTGTATGTGTTATGTGTTTTTCACTTTTAGAATTTGCCGCCGAGCTCCGCCCACATGGGACGCAGCGCTCGCAGGGAACGGGGGACATCGCAGGATCCAGGGGACATTGTAAGTAACTTTCCCTGGATCCTGCGATGCGATCCCGAGTGAGGATCGGGGTTATTGCTTTTTGTATTGAAACTCACCCCAAGCCACACTCAGGATAACCGTCAGGGAGGCTAGAGTAAAAAATGTTTGGGCTTTATAACACACAGAAATTAAACAAATCCTCTTACATAAGTTGCACCTGTTTATCTGCAGCCCCCTCTCCTCTACAAATGTGCAGAATTTATGCAGCTTTTCTGAGTTTTCTGGGAATCTAAAGTCACACAATGCACATCTCGGAAAGGAGAGCTGAGTGTACCCTGAGATCTGAGTGGAAGGAATGGACACCCCTCCCTCTATACAATCTCATAGGGTAACATGCAGAGCTGAGGCTATCAATCACAGACTTTGTGCTGGAGGCCTCCTCCCCCTTCACCTGGGATTAATTAAAGTCAGCAGAATGTGTCAGAAGTAACTCATGCAGATAGCAAATGAAGGAGACAGCAGACAGAAATCACACAAAGTGCTTTGGATTGAGGCAAATACACACTATAGAAGGATATGCTTTGCTCATTTTTCATGTTGGAGGTTTACAACCACTTTCATTTTATGCTGAAAACAAATTCAGCGAGATAAGGAAATAAGGGGAGGTGGGAAGTATTGCCATTTAATCTTTGCTTTTTCCCGTTTATTTATTGAACCCACTGAGTAACATGGTAACATAAGGCCTTTTTCTTCACATCTCTTCCTTCTTATTTAATAAAATGGTAAAAATGGTGTTACTTTTCTGGAATGTTTTCCCCTGAATTACCAGAGTAAGAAGGGGATAGAGACTTTTTATTTTGCTATACTGACAGGATGCCTTGTCACATGCGTCACTTTCCTAAAAAGTCATTGAGTGTCAGATGAAGTCATGTCCTTTCTCCTCACACTGCAAACAGAAGTGGAAAATCCTGGCCAGCGCAGCACACCATGAATTATGTCTGTTCTGTGCGTTTCCTGCAGCTGGCGGAGGGGGGGAGAGAGGGTCACACTAACCTGATTCACCACTCTCACTGCATCATACACACTAACCTGCTGCACTCCGCCACACTTTCCCTATGTGTCATCACAGCACTAATCAATAGCGGCCATACATTTAAAATAGTAGATTAAAAATCTTGGTGTACCAAAAGGAAATCCAAATTATTTATTGACATGGAATAATTAGATTATGGCTAATTTCAAAATAAACTTGTCCTCAAAATAATCCTAGGAAGTATTATTTTTCCAAAAGAGTATTTGATGCTTGGAATAGACTTTCAGCAGGGGTAGTAAGTCAGTCAAGAGTAAGTGGCTTTAACCGCTTACCAACCAGCCAACCAGCTGGTCGGCTCTCCGTGGCTCGTGCGTGCACGATTGCGGGATGTCCGCCGGCGACCCGTGATCGCCTTGTACAGAGGCAGAACGGGGATCTCCCTATGTAAACAAGGCGGATCCTCGTTCTGCCATGCCAGATTACATGACAGAGATCTACTCTTCCCAGTGATTGGGAACAGTGATCTCTGTCATGTCCCTAGCAGCCCATCCCCCCCTACAGTTAGAACACACCCAAGGAACACAGTTAACCCCTTGATCCCCCCCTAGTGTTAACCCCCTTCCCTGCCAGTGTCATTTTTACATTGATCAGAGCATTTTTATAGCACTGATCAATGTAATAATGTAAATGGTCCCCAACAAGTGTCATTTGGGGTCAGATTTGTCTGCCGCAATATCGCAGTCCCACTAAAAATCAAAGATCGTCACCATTACCAGAAAACACAATTTAAAAAAATAAAAGTCCCTAAATCTATTCCCATAGTTTGTAGACGCGATAACGTTTGCGTAAACCAATCAATATACGCCTATTGCGAGTTTCTTTTACCAAAAATATGTAGAAGAATATATATCGGCCTAAACTAACGAATAAATGTGTTTTTTTAATATATTTTTTGGATATGTATTATAACAGAAAGTAAAAAAAAATTTTTTTTTTCAAAATTGTCACTCTTTTTTTTTTTTTTTTGGGCAAAAGATAAAAAAAAGGAAAGGTGATCAAATACCACCAAAAGAAAGCTCTATTTGTGGGAAAAAAAGGACATCAATTTTGTTTGGGTACAACGTTGTGCGACCGCGCAATTGTCAGTTAAATCTGAGGAGTGGCTTCCGTTTGGCCACTCTATCATACAGGCCTGATTGGTGGAGTGCTGCAGAGATGGTTGTTCTTCTGGAAGGTTCTCCTTTCTCCACAGAGAAGTGCTGGAGCTCTGTCAGAGTGACCATCGGGTTCTTGGTCACCTCCCTGACTAAGGCCCTTCTCCCCTGATCGCTCAGTTTAGCCGGGTGGACTGATCTAGGAAGAGTCCTGGTGATTCCAAACTTCTTCCTTTTACGGATAATGGAGGCCGCTGTGCTCATTGGGATCTTCAATGCTGCAGACATTTGTGGGATCTTATATAGACAGGTGTGTGCCTTTCCAAATCTGTCCAATCAACTAAATTTACCACAGGTTGACTTCAATCACGTTGTAGAAACATCTCAAGGATGATGGAAACAGGATTCACCTGAGCTCAATTTTGAGTGTCATGGCAAGAGCTGTGAATATTTATGTACACGTGATTTTTTCCTTTTTTATTTTTAATAAATTTGCAAAGATTTCAAACAAACTTCTTTCACATTGTCATTATGGGGTATTGTTTGTAGAATTTTGAGGAAAATAATTAATTTAATCCATTTTGGAATAAGGCTGTAACATAACAAAATGTGGAAAAGATGAAGCCCTGTGAATACTTTCCGGATGCACTTTATATATTTGTTCCCCTCCTGAAACACCAAAACCATGCCTCATCCACCCATGACAATGCATTCAACAGGTAAAGTATTCACAAAATCCACATCGCTGCAGCTTCTCAAAAAAACCAAAAACAAACCCAAAATGCAGAATTTAAGGCCTCATACACACGGACGTTTTTTGACGCTGGCGTTTTCTGGCTTTTTTTGCAGCTCTCCATGTTAATCAATGGCCCCATAAAAACGTCGGCATTTTTGAGCTGTAGATAGCGTCGGTGTTAGTGAGCTGAAAGTAGAACCCACGGCCATCGCGTTCTGAGGCTGTAACGTTTTGTCGTTTTTTGACGCCGATGCCGCAAAACGCCAACAAACTCCAACTAATATTCTACGGGCGTTTTTTGACGCCAACGTTTTCTAGGTTGAAAAATAGCAGAGGGATGATTTTTTAAAAAAAAACGCCTATTGACGCCGACGCTCACTAACGCCAATGCATAACACCGAAAAACGGCAATTTTTTTTCCTTGACGTCAAGCTCAACGTTTTGTTTATTTTTCAAGAAACGTCCGTGTGTATGAGGCCTAAACAAAATGTCGGGCCCGATGTCAAGGAAAAAAAATCAGCATTTTTCGGCGTTATGCATCTGCGTTAGTGAGCGCAAATGAGCTTTTTTTAAAAAAAAATCATCCCTCTGCTATTTTTCAACCTAAAAACGTTGGCGTCAAAAAACGCCGGAAAACGACGGTACAATATTAGTTGGCGTTTGTTGGTGTTTTGCAGCGTCGGCGTCAAAAAATGCCAAAACGTTACAGCCTCAGAACGCGATAGCTGTGGGTTCTACTTTCAGCTCACTAACGCCAACGCCAACGTTTTTATGGGGCCATTGACTAACATGGAGAGCTGCAAAAAACACGAGAAAACGCCGGCGTCAAAAAACGTCCGTGTGTATGAGGCCTAAGAGATAAGAGCAGCGATATGTTCCAACTTCCTAACCCAAGGGCAGTCACACATGTTTAAAAACCTTGCAAATGCTTAAAAAAATGCAAACCATTTGTGAAAGTTAAATATGTGGGACAAGGTCAAAGAGAGCGAGGAAATTTGTTGAGTTTTTAGATTTAAAATAATCAGTTTGATTTAGGATGTTATTTTGTTTTAATTTCCTAAAAACAGGTTGGGTATTTGAAATAAATCCTCATAGAACGTTCTCAAAATGAGCGAAGCGCCATCACTACTTTCCAAACGCAGCCTTATAATCTCCACGTATATATGCTGAAATGTGATGCTCGGCAGTGCAACACAATAGGAAATGTTTCCAAATGTACGGCAACAGGTCAGGCCGGTCAGTTACAGCTTTTGGGTGAAATAACACAGGAAGTGACAAATTGTAAATAGTATCAAATTAGACTGCAGATCATGGGAATGAATGAAATGTCCCTGCAGGTGAATTTCTACCCCTCCTCCCTCCTCCCTCCGGCTCACAATGCAGCGTGTAGCCCAGTTCATAATAGCATTCCAGCAATGCTGGACTTAGTCTATGCTGGGTTAAAGGGTTATTCCACGTCCGAACATATTGTCATCTTCTAATAAAGTAAAATGCAATATATAACTTTTTTTATTTTCACTTGTACAGCACTACTAATCTCTGTTGTTGCATATTCCCATGTGACTGCTATAAAAATAATCCACTATAGGTGCTTTAAAATTAAACTTCCAGTATAGGCAATAACATTTGCCAAATTGTTCCATGCATTTATTTTATGTAAATTTATTAAACATGTTTAAAATAGCATTGACTTTTATCATTTTTATTCTACTACTTATGTGGGTTTTTGTCTGATTCTGGTGGTACCGTGAGGGGTGTAGCTGGTAGTAGTGTTCCACATTCAACTGGACTTCTTCTTGAAAGAATTTTGTAGTTCTCTAAGCCAGAAGCTATAGTGCCTTGAAAAAGTATTCATACCCCTTGACATTTTCTACATTTTGTCATGTTACAACCAAAACTGTAAATGTATTTCATTGGAATTATATGTGATAGACCAACACAAAGTGGCACATAATTGTGAAGTGGAAGGAAAATGATAAATAGTTTTCAAAATTTTTTACAAATAAATATCTGAAAAGTGTGGCGTGCATTTGTATTCAGCCCCCCTGAGTCAATAAAATATAATTACGCTTTGAGTTCTCCCTTTGTGTCCATAGCATTGGTGAAAGCATGGCTTTTCCCTCTGTGGATTAATTAAAGCACTTATTGACCCCCTATAATAAGGGGTGAATGTCATCTGGTGAGCAGCCACCCCTTCTGGAGCACATATGTGGTGAAATACTCCTAGGCATTGGTGCATGAACTTTCACTGTTGGCATGTTGGAATTGGGAGCAGTCACAATGGACTTTTTCTGATATAGTTGAGATTTTTTATGCACAATATATGAATTTATTATATGCACTGGACACTTTATATATATATATATATATACACACTTTTTTTTACATGCAAATGTTTTCACATATTTCTTCAGTGTTGTTACATGAAAACATATAATAAAATATTTACAAAAATTGTGAGGGGTGTACTCACTTTTGCGAGATACTGTTTGTGCAACTTTGTGTTGGTTTATCACTACAATCCCAATAAAATACATTTACGTTTTTGGTTGTAACATGACAAAATGTGGAAAATTTCAAGGGGTATGAATACTTTTTCAAGTTCCAGCTTCACTGTACAAAACATCTTCAACCTTCACAAAACAAGCCCAGTTAAATGGGACTAACTACTACTAACTATGCCATGGCCTGGACCAATGAAAACCTTTTAAGACATATAGGAGGATTTAGCATACAAAGGGTCTTCAGATATTAACCACATGAGCTCCGGAAGGTTTTACCCCCTTCATGATCAGGGCATTTTTTTTCTATTCAGCGCTGCGCTACTTTAACTGGCAATTGCGCGGCCATGCAATACTTTATGCAAATGACATTTTTATCATTTTTTTTCACACAGATCGAGCTTTCTTTTGGTGGTATTTGATCATCACTGGATTTTTTCTTTTTTTGCGATATAAACAAAAGATCGAACACTTTAAACAAAATGATATTTTCTACTTTCTGTCATAAAACATATCCAATTAAACCAGATTTCATCATGAATTTAGGCCAAAATGTATTCTGCTACATATCTTTGGTAAAAAAAAATCCCAATAAGTGTATATTAATTGGTTTGTTTGACAGTTATACCATCTACAAACTATGGTATATTTATTTGAAAAATTATCAATCCTGATGTACTGACAGTCTAACTCATTTCTTGAGGCCCTAAAATGCTAGGACAGCACAAATTCCCTCCCAAATGACCCCTTTTTGGAAAGTAGACAGTCGGAGGCATTTAGTAAGAGGCATGGTGAATTTTTGAAGTTGTAATTTTTTGTTACAATTTTTTGAAAATTAAGAAATTGAATAAAATGTGTTTTTTTTTCCACATTTTTTTTTACATACTGTCACCAGTGCAGTACAGTGTCATCATATGACTGATGTGGCGATGATCATTGACTGGTGACAGTATGTTAAAAGAAAAATAAATAAATAAATAATGTTTTATTTTAACTTTTTAAACATTCTAATTTTCTGCTATTCTATTTACATACCTTCATGTGAGTAGTTCAGTGGCACCATAATAAATAATGTACTAGTCACTCGGGGGATGGGGGGGGGGGGGGTGATCAGGGATTTTTCTTTTACTTTGCTGTTAGAATGAAGATCATAGAGCATAGAGAAGAACAGGTATATGGTTTCGCTCTGCTATAGTTTCAAACACAGTTTCCAGATGTTTGCAGAACAGTGATATCATATCACTGTTCTGCAAACATCTGCAATACATGATTGGACTACGCTGTAGATCAACTCAATACCTGACCTAATACATGGATGGAATATCGGCTGGTCATTCCTGCACTGGCTAAATTTTGATCCATATATGGCTGCCTTAGATGCTGAGTTGGTGTACAGCGCAGTGCAATCTGGAGTGCAGTTCTCAAGCTCTCCTTTGTTTTCTGAGATTAGCCATTTGATTAATGAATAACTATATGAAATTCACAGCACTTAATTTTCTGGGAGAAAGCTAAATCGGTAGAAGAGTCAGTGATTGATCTGATGACCCTCAGGTTCTTTCCTAAGCCAGGTTAATGTTTTGCCAGGTGTGCTTAGAATAAGGACAGTGCTGTTTCCTGTACAGCAACCTTCTAGAAATTTTATTTTAAATCAGTTCCATTACTGCTTTTCTCTGGAGGACGCTGATTATCACTTTTTGAATTGTTATGCACAAACAAAATAATGTTGAATTAAAGTAGAAGTAAACCAGATCACTAAAATATTATAATCAAAATATGATCAAGTAATTTCAAGAGTAGTTTCCAATAAATTAGATCTGTATATTTTATTTAAAAAATACCTGGTGGTTCTGCCATGAAGGAACTTGTTAAGGTGCTTCTTGTTATAGGGTTACTACCACCACCAGAACAGGGCTTTGAACAATACGTTTCTGAAGTTGCTGGAATGTATACACATAGACAGCAAGTGGTTGCAAAGAGGCTGCAGGAGATCAGTCACACTAAGGCGTCATTTACACAGCCATAAAAAAAAAATGCATTTACAAGGGTTTTTATTTAGGGGTTTGAATGCAGCAGCATTGTTTTCAATGGAGACATTCACACAGGCGTGTAAACATGCGTTGTGTTCAAATCTGTAACACAGATCTGTAACATTTTTTAGATTGATTATTTCGATTTTTTTAGGCTTATTATCCAGTACAAGTACAGCAGGTGCATGGGGGTTCTTGCCAGGCACTTTTATGCTCTGAGTGTGACACTGGATATTCCGCTTGTGAGATATTCTCTCTTTTCACATTTTAATAACCTGATACTAGTGAGTATTAAAGCGGTTGTATACCCAGCCAAACCCCCCCCCCCCAAAAAAACCTGCAAGACAATAGCATAATGAGCTAGTATGCCGCATACTAGCTCAATATGAAATACTCACCTTAGAACGGGGCTGCTTGTTCCCTCAGATCTGGCTTCTGGGTACGCGGCTCTGGTGCTGTGACTGGCCGGAGCCGTGAGATGTCATTCCCGTGCATGCGTGCGTGAGCCCGTCTTTCCGGCAAGGTCCGGCGCCGGGCCTTCACCGGGACATCACGGGGCATGCGCCTGAACATCATGGCGCATGCGCCGTGCACGTCGTAGCTGCTTGCAGGGGGAATATCTCCTAAACTGTGCAGGTTTAGGAGATATTCATTTTACCTACAGATAAGCCTTATTATAGGTTTACCTGTAGGTAAAAATCTCTTTAATGAGTATACAACCACTTTAACTCAACTGTGAGCTTTGTTGCCACACACTCCAGTTTTTATTATGGTCTTCAAATTATTGTTAACTTGAGGTATAAGCATTTCATATTTAATTAGGTGCTTATTCCCTGTACCATTCCGTAAGTCGGCGTCCGTCTCCTATTCCCTTGTATTCCAATACTTAAGATGGCCCCCCGTTCACTCTCTGGCAGTACCTAATATGGCATCTCGGCTCTATTTATGCGTGCAATGTGGTGACGATCTTCTTGGTCTAACACAGAAGACATACGCTGGTTCTGAAACGCGTAGGAGTGGCCTACGGACGGCTACGTCATCACGCCTCTGCGGTGGATGTTTTGAATGCATGAGTGCCGGGAAGGGAGAGACCATTGGGATCAGGACGCCGCAATTGATTTCTACTCATTGCTTTGGATGTAGTTTAAGGGTGCATTCTCAGCTACGATGTTCTAAGTGCAATTTTATTTAAATAAATCCTGGTTTATAAAGTACTACACTATGATCCTTCTTTCACTCTGTTTACATATGATGTGGTGATGAGTGGAGGACTTCAGCCGGCAGTCCTGGTTATACGGGGAGAATAGGAGCAACGGTGGCGGAGAGACCAGACGCCTCCAGAGGTGTGTGGGACCAGCCTATCGTTTGGTGGTCATTTCAATCCGGTAAGGAGCCTGCACTTCTACCTCACTGGGTGTTTGCACGGTGTTAGCTTCTGAATATATCAAGGATTGGATGCCCATGGCTGCATGTTTCCCCATATGATTTTCACTGAAATTTCCTGCACGGGTTTTGGACTGTCTACTCCTTCACTTTCCATTATCATGGATGGACTATGGGGTTGATTTACTAAAGCTTGAAAGTGCAAAATTTGGTGCAGATCCACACAGAAACCAATCAGGTTCAAGATTTTATTGTCAAAGCTTGATTGAACAAGCTGAGGTGACTTCAGGTGACTTACAACACGACTTATGCCAGGCAAATTTGCCTGTGGACAATCAGAGAAGGGAAGGAGGGGGCTAACCCAAATAAATTCTATTCTTTTTACTACAAAGTCGCTTGCATTTAGATGGGCGATTCAACTGGGAGGCGACTTCTATTGAATTCTATGGGCACAAGTCAGATAGAAGTTGCCTCTAAGTAGTACAGGAACCTTTTCTGAAGTTGGAGTGACTTCTGTAGTGTACATTAGGCTCCCCGTCAGGAGATCTGTATGGGGCATCATCATTTCTAACAGCGGACCTTGCTCCTACTATGTACTGACATAGATACACAAGATTATCAAAGACAAACTGGGAATTAACTGGGACTCTATTGAAACACAATGAAGGTTTGAAGAACCTTCAAGAATTAGGCTGGGTTCACATATGTATGCGAATTGGATGTGTTTTAAATCACATCCCATTCGCATGAGATGTGAATGTGATCGGCTTTCATTGGAGCCAGTTCACACATGTCCAGGACGGCCGTTGACATGTGTGTTTTTGGGTCCGGTTCAGGTGTGAATTCAGGCAAACATTTGCACCTGAATCGCATCGAAACCAGTGAACAGAAACGCACCAGATATCGGACTGCAAACCGCAGCCTCACATATGTGAAACCAGCCTTAGTAGTAAGTAATGCAGAATTAAAGGGTCAGAATTAGATAATACTGAGCTCAGGGGTCCGGATTGAGTAATGCAAAGTTTCTGGTTTAGGAATAAAGTCTAGTGCGGGGGTAAAAATATTTCATACAGTATGTAATACTTTTTAAATAAAATCTTTTGGGAAAAAAAATATATATACTTCATACAGTATGTAAGGCCATGTCAGTACATAACATCATATGTGACTCCCCCCCCCCCCCCCACCTCCTCAGTAGTTGATGGCGGTTGCCTTAACACTTTTTACCTTAATGCATCTATGCATTAGGGTAAAAAAATCAGTGCCTGGTGTCCCCCACAGCCCCCTTTATACTTACCTGAACCCCATTGCGATCCAGCGCTGTGCATGAGAGCATCAGCTCTCCCGACTCTGTCCCTCCTCACAGGGCTGATCGATAGCAGCGGGCAGCCATTGGCTCCCACTGCTGTCAATCAAACTATGTGATGAGAAAGTGGGGGGGGGGGGGGTGGAGATGTGCCCCACTGTCTGTGTCTATGGACACAGGCAGCAGGGTATGCGAGCAAAACCACACAAGTACCCTTATGGAAAGTGGCTTCCTATGGGGGCACTGGATGAAGAGGAGGAGCCAGGAGCACCGGCAGTGGACCCGAGAAGAGGAGGATCGGGGCTAGTCTGTGCAAATCCATTACATAGAGCAGGTAAATATGAAATGCTTGTTATTGTTAAAAAAGCCCTAAGCTTTACAAGCACTTTAATGTTCCTGTGAAGACTAGAACTTACACTATTCAATAGATCAGTACATAGCACTATAAAATAAATATAATGATTTGTAATGTAATACACAATTACATTCATTGATATTCCTATATGTTCCTGGCATATAATGGAAATTTTTTTTACAAGGTCAATCAGTGCTCGAGGCCTTGGAGTAGCAAAACTACACATCCATCTTTTTCATCCGAGTGAATGGAATTTCAGGTGTGGCTGTAGTCCTGAAACACAAGGTCACCATTAGTATAAGGTCACAAAGTATTGAGAACATGTCAGTCAGGCTTATTGTCTCATGTTCAGCAGAATTACCTTTTGTGGGTCATGTATAATCAAGTAGAAAATGAATAGGCAAGTGGCATGAAATGTCTTATCTAATGACGCAAGCCTGGCTAAGTGTTTTAATGCTTCATTGGCCACATTTCCATGGCTGTGACAGGCTAAGCCTATCTCCCCTGTTCCTGGTTTAGGAAGAAGAATTTGTTATCGCAAAAAAAATATTTTAGTCCTTTAGGTCAAGGAATTTGCATTAAATTTTAATATTGGATACTAAAATGTTGGACTTTAAAGATAAGCATGTATTTGGCCATTCTTCTCCTTTCTGACTGGGTCAGCACAACTCTCTCACTGATAAGTGCTGAACTGGTCAGATATAAGTTGTTCAATGAAATGTAATGGAAATATTCCAACATAAGTGTGCACGGTTTTCCAGTTCCTCTTACATACTACTGTTCACAATTATAAGCTTGAGCCACAAGCAGAATTTAAAGTTGGCACAGTGGCTGGTGATGAAAGAGTTTGTTTAAATCTTTTGAAACATGATAGGTACTGTAAGTACTGGTACCTTAGCCAGCTTGGCTGCAAATGCAGAATTTGTCATTTCGGATAGAGTAAGGGAGGGCTTCTCATTGTGGATAGAGTAAAGGAGGGTTTGCCATTTTGGATAGAGTAAGGGAGGGTTTCTCATTTCGGATAGAGTAAAGGAGAGTTTCTCATTTTGGATAGAGTAAAGGAGAGTTTCTCATTTTGGATTGAGTAAAGGAGGGTTTCTCATTTCGGATAGAGTAAGGGAGGGTTTCTCATTGTTGATAGAGTAAGGGAGGGTTTCTCATTGTTGATAGAGTAAGGGAGGGTTTCTCATTGTTGATAGAGTAAAGGAAGGTTTCTCATTTCGGATAGAGTAAAGGAGAGTTTCTCATTTAGGATAGAGTAAAGGAGGGTTTCTCATTTTGGATAGAGTAAAGGAGGGTTTCTCATTTCGGATAGAGTAAAGGAGAGTTTCTCATTTTGGATAGAGTAAAGGAGGGTTTCTCATTTCGGATAGAGTAAAGGAGGGTTTCTCATTTTGGATAGAGTAAAGGAGAGTTTCTCATTTTGGATAGAGTAAAGGAGGGTTTCTCATTTCGGATAGAGTAAAGGAGGGTTTCTCATTTTGGATAGAGTAAAGGAGGGTTTCTCATTTCGGATAGAGTAAAGGAGAGTTTCTCATTTTGGATAGAGTAAAGGAGGGTTTCTCATTTCGGATAGAGTAAAGGAGGGTTTCTCATTTTGGATAGAGTAAAGGAGAGTTTCTCATTTTGGATAGAGCAAGGGAGGGTTTCTCATTTCGGATAGAGTAAAGGAGGGTTTCTCATTTCGGATAGAGTAAAGGAGGGTTTCTCATTTTGGATAGAGCAAGGGAGGGTTTCTCATTTTGGATAGAGTAAAGGAGGGTTTCTCATTTCGGATAGAGTAAAGGAGGGTTTCTCATTTCGGATAGAGTAAAGGAGGGTTTCTCATTTCGGATAGAGTAAGGGAGGGTTTCTCATTTCGGATAGAGTAAAGGAGGGTTTCTCATTTTGGATAGAGTAAAGGAGGGTTTCTCATTTTGGATAGAGCAAGGGAGGGTTTCTCATTTTGGATAGAGTAAGGGAGGGTTTCTCATTTTGGATAGAGTAAGGGAGGGTTTCTCATTTCGGATAGAGTAAAGGAGGGTTTCTCATTTCGGATAGAGTAAAGGAGAGTTTCTCATTTTGGATAGAGCAAGGGAGGGTTTCTCATTTCGGATAGAGTAAAGGAGGGTTTCTCATTTTGGATAGAGTAAAGGAGGGTTTCTCATTTCGGATAGAGTAAGGGAGGGTTTCTCATTTTGGATAGAGTAAAGGAGGGTTTCTCATTTCGGATAGAGTAAAGGAGGGTTTCTCATTTCGGATAGAGTAAAGGAGGGTTTCTCATTTTGGATAGAGTAAAGGAGGGTTTCTCATTTCGGATAGAGTAAAGTAAGGTTTCTCATTTCGGATAGAGTAAAGGAGGGTTTCTCATTTTGGATAGAGTAAAGGAGGGTTTCTCATTTTGGATAGAGTAAAGGAGGGTTTCTCATTTCGGATAGAGTAAAGGAGGGTTTCTCATTTCGGATAGAGTAAAGGAGGGTTTCTCATTTTGGATAGAGTAAAGGAGGGTTTCTCATTTTGGATAGAGCAAGGGAGGGTTTCTCATTTAGGATAGAGTAAAGGAGGGTTTCTCATTTTGGATAGAGTAAAGGAGGGTTTCTCATTTTGGATAGAGCAAGGGAGGGTTTCTCATTTCGGATAGGGTAAAGGAGGGTTTCTCATTTCGGATAGAGTAAAGGAGAGTTTCTCATTTTGGATAGAGCAAGGGAGGGTTTCTCATTTCGGATAGAGTAAAGGAGGGTTTCTCATTTTGGATAGAGTAAAGGAGGTTTTCTAATTTTGGATAGAGTAAAGGAGGGTTTCTCATTTCAGATAGAGCAAGGGAGGGTTTCTCATTTAGGATAGAGTAAAGGAGGTTTTCTCATTTTGGATAGAGTAAGGGAGGGTTTCTCATTTTGGATAGAGTAAGGGAGGATTTCTCATTTTGGATAGAGCAAGGGAGGGTTTCTCATTTTGGATAGAGTAAAGGAGGGTTTCTCATTTCGGATAGAGTAAAGGAGGGTTTCTCATTTCGGATAGAGTAAAGGAAGGTTTCTCATTTCGGATAGAGTAAAGGAGGGTTTCTCATTTTGGATAGAGTAAAGGAGGGTTTCTCATTTTGGATAGAGCAAGGGAGGGTTTCTCATTTCGGATAGAGTAAAGGAGGGTTTCTCATTTTGGATAGAGTAAAGGAGGGTTTCTCATTTTGGATAGAGCAAGGGAGGGTTTCTCATTTCAGATAGAGTAAAGGAGGGTTTCTCATTTTGGATAGAGTAAAGGAGGTTTTCTAATTTTGGATAGAGTAAAGGAGGGTTTCTCATTTCGGATAGAGCAAGGGAGGGTTTCTCATTTAGGATAGAGTAAAGGAGGTTTTCTAATTTTGGATAGAGTAAGGGAGGGTTTCTCATTTTGGATAGAGTAAGGGAGGATTTCTCATTTTGGATAGAGCAAGGGAGGGTTTCTCATTTTGGATAGAGTATAGGAGGGTTTCTCATTTTGGATAGAGTAAGGGAGGGTTTCTCATTTTGGATAGAGCAAGGGAGGGTTTCTCATTTTGGATAGAGTAAAGGATGGCTTCTCATTTTGGATAGAGCAAGGGAGGGTTTCTCATTTTGGATAGAGTAAGGGAGGGCTTCTCATTTTGGATAGAGTAAGGGAGGGTTTCTCATTTCGGATAGAGTAAGGGAGGGTTTCTCATTTTGGATAGAGTATAGGAGGGTTTCTCATTTCGAATAGAGTAAGGGAGGGTTTCTCATTTTGGATAGAGTAAGGGAGGGCTTCTCATTTTAGATAGAGTAAAGGAGGGTTTCTCATTTTTGGATAAGGTAAGGGAGGGTTTCTCATTTTGGATAGAGTAAGGGAGATTTTCAAATTTTGCATAGAGTAAAGGAGGGCTTCTCATTTTGGATAGCGTAAGGGAGGGTTTCTCATTTGGATAGAGTAAAGGAGGGCTTCTGATTTTGGAAAGAGTAAGGGAGGGCTTCTCATTTTGGATAGAGTAAGGGAGGGCTTTTCATTTTGGATAGAGTAAGGGAGGGTTTCTCATTTTGGATAGCGTAAGGGAGGGTTTCTCATTTTGGATAGAGTAAAGGAGGGTTTTCTCATTTTGGATAGAGTAAAGGAGGGTTTCTCATTTTTCATAGAGTAAGGGAAGGTTTCTCATTTTGGACAGGATAAAGCCCCATACAACAGTGGTGGCTGGTGCTCTATGTTTTTTGGGGGGGGTGGCAAACAAAGCACCCAACTCCTCCCCGTTTAATCGGTCGATCAACCAAATCCCCCATCCCCGCCGATCATTGAACAAACCCCTCTGTTGCTTGCCCGTCTGCCCACCAGCAATGCACTTACCCCATCCAAGTCACAGGCCCTGCTTCTGCTCCCAGCCAGCCAATAGGATCGCTTCTCCTCTCGGCCAAACGGGCCTTAAGACCTGATTCTTGATTGGCCGGGAGGAGAATAAGGAAGATAATAGCGAACATTAATTTGCTATTGTCACACAAGTGGGTGGGCTCGGGGTGCAGAGAACCTTTTTAAAGCCAATTAGAGCCTCAGAAACCTAATTGAAATCCATGCGTCCGGTGCCCTGCATGTAGATTAGGGGCCGGGTGCATGGATTAGGGGGGTGGTGCCCTTAATGGAGCAGCCGCCACTGCCATACACACTATGAGAAAATCGGAAGAAAAATTCCGTACGAGGCACAATCGTTCGATTTTCGTATTTTGATTTCCAAAGGGACAAACAGATGGAACAATTTTAGTTTAATGTGTACAGTTTTCGTTGATTTTCGTACTAGAAATATTAGATACGAAAGACTGCGCATGATCAGAAACAACAAATATTTTAAAAAAAGCCTTTGTTGTACGAGAATTTTCGTACATTATTTCTATCCTCGGTTTGACTTACTGTGAAACGTGAGGAGCACTGCACCCCGAGCCCACCCAGTTGTGTGACAATAGCAAATTAATATTCGCTATTGTCTTCCAATCAGGAAGCGGGTCCTGAGACCTGATTGGCTGAGAGGAGAAGCGATCGTATTGGCTGCCGAGGAGGAGAAGACGCAGGGGAACCGCCTTGAAGCCGAGGAGGAGTAGACGCAGGGTGAAGCCGACCAGGAGGAAGCGATGCTCGTGACCTAGATTAAGTGCGGGGGCTGATATGCTGATGATTGAGTGACGGCGGTGTTTGCAACCAACCGATAGGGGGGGGGAGTTTGGTGGAGGTTTTTGCCCCCCCCCAAAAAAAAAACTGGTTACTGGTAAACTCACTAGGTTCAAATAAAAAATTTAAAGGCCTTATAAAAAGAAAAAATGCAGCCAACACATTTATAGACTGGTAAACTGCAACATATTACATTTTTGCTTTTGGGTTAAGATACATAAAATTCAGGAAATATTCAGATTGCATAGGCACAAGAGACATTAGACTTTGCACTATCATGGAAAAGCTGAGGTTTCTACAATAATTTATGCGAATCTGCTCAACACTGTGCAGGAACACATTCCCTCAGCATTAGGAATGCTTAGCTCATTATTATTATTAGTCAGTTTTATTTTTTAGGAATAATATAGTGCTCCATATTTGGGATGTGGAAGCTGTTTTGTTTAATATGATATAAAAGGGAGATTTATAACTACATAAAAATCAGTTAAACCCAGTCTAGCAAGTTGCTTTTAAATGCATCTATGCAGCCTACAGTTTTGTGTGCTCTGTGTTTATGTCTTCTTGAACTGCTTGTTTTGTGTGTAATTCGTAGTTTTCTTTTTAATGACGTCACAGGCGCATGCAACTTTAGTCCCATTTTTCCGGCAAGCTTTTCCTGCCGGAAAAATGCTGTGTATATGCCGGGGCTGCGTCATTTCCTTAGGTCGACATCAGCCCTGAGATCCCGCGACACTTCTTCCCCATTCAGATGCTGAGCCTTAACCCCATGTGATTCAGTTGTGGAGACAAACTGACGGAGAGGCAGAGAGCGGAGCCGAAGACAGATGCGCATGCGCGGTATTATGGCCCCGGAGACATAGTGAGGGCGGAAATACATTACTGCTGGGATGCGGAAGACAGGACTTCTAATGGCGGCGGCAACAAGCAAGCTGGAGCATTCATAGAAATTTTATTTGAGCAAGTAAGAACGTTTTATTTGCATAATGTATGCGGCGCAGTGATTAGAAAGAGCAACATGAAGTTGCATATTGCAGATTTGGAGTTAGATTTGGAGTTTACTACCGCTTTAAAGTTTCAGCTCTTTCTTTTCGGTGACACAAAAAAACAAATGACCATCTGGGAATATCCACAAGTGAGGAACTGAGGAATAATCGTATTGTAAACAGAGGTGAAATAGTAGAAACCGAAGAAGAACAATTAGTGGAAGGAAAAGAAAGCGGTTTCCTGGTTATGGTATCACTTATGATATGAAGCACCGGCTTGCTGTTACCAGAAAATAACATCTTAGTAAATTAAAACGTACAAGATTCTCCTTTGAGATTTGGCAACAGATGTCTAAAGTTCTGGAACTTTGAACAGTAGTGGAGGGAACAGATGAGCCAAAGTTTGGATAGCCATCTTTCTGCTCATTTGAAGATATACATTACATGACTTTAGAACCTATTGCTTCTACAACTGCTACATTCTTTAGAAAATATTCCTGGTGACATATGGAAGCTAAAGTGAGAATGTGCGGGGAGGGGGTTGGTGAGTATTCCAATTAGGAGAAAATCAACAATTATCTTTCAGAGAATCAAGGTATCAAACTTATCTGGGTATTATATTCAACAGTGCCTTGCATTGAGGGTTACCAATCACCAGCACCTTCCAGAGATCCTATTTCTATTTAATGCCGAACTTCATGGATGTAGTTGAATGATCAGTTGAAATATGTACTGTAAATTGGAATTGTTTTACCTGCCAAAGAATTTGGAATTCCGGTTAGCCAGTTTTGTGATCCAGGCACCCTGACAGACAGTAAAACTAGACCCCCAATTTCCAATGCAGGAACAACATTGCTTGGCCAAGAACACACCCATGGTGTGCTGATTGGCCAGTGAAGGAGCAGTAGCCCACTAATAAAGTGGTCACTCTGCTCACTCTGCTCTCCTCGTGTCAATATTTTCTCTCTCTGTACATGTATATTGCAGCAGTGTCTGATTGGCATTACTGCTTTTCCATTTCACGTCTGTAGGCAATTACTGGAAGTTATTGGAAAAAAACACATGTAACACTGGTCTGGATACTATGTATAACAGCGCTAAACAGTTCTTAAAGTTCACAGTGGGAAATAGAGATAGTCCATAGGTGCTATCACAAGGATACCTGATAGAGATAAAGGGTGACACTTGAAATTCTTGACAAATCGCGACAATATGTATCATAGGTCTGGTCACAATGTACACAAAAAAAGGTTATTGAAGGTCATTAACGGATGTCTGCACTTTACCTTTTCGTCATTACGGTTAGTCTGTGACGACGTTATATGTACATGTCTCTCTCTTTTATAACTGTGCTCCTCTCGTCTCACTCGTCTCACTGGTGAAATAATCACCCGATGACGAGGAAGTGACCGGTTAGTCGTGTGGTACCCACACAAGAACCGGTTCGTTACAACAAGGACGTAACCTTTAACCCCCAGA
>BLSH010170555.1:137080-153574 GCA_018402905.1 Glandirana rugosa | reverse complement strand
GACCGTAGATCACTGCATCCACACCATTCTGTGACCATAGATCAATGCATCCACATCATTCTGTGACCATATATCAATGCATCCACACCATTCTGTGACCGTAGATCACTGCATCCACATCATTCTGTGACCATAGATCAATGCATCTGCACCATTCTGTGACCGTAGATCACTGCATCCACACCATTCTGTGACCATAGATCAATGCATCCACATCATTCTGTGACCATAGATCAATGCATCCACATCATTCTGTGACCGTAGATCACTGCATCCACATCATTCTGTGACCATAGATCAATGCATCTACACCATTCTGTGACCGTAGATCACTGCATCCACACCATTCTGTGACCGTAGATCACTGCATCCACATCATTCTGTGACCATAGATCAATGCATCCACATCATTCTGTGACCATAGATCAATGCATCCACATCATTCTGTGACCGTAGATCAATGCATCCACATCATTCTTTGACCATAGATCAATGCATCCACACCATTCTGTGACCGTAGATCACTGCATCCACACCATTCTGTGACCATAGATCAATGCATCCACATCATTCTGTGACCATAGATCAATGCATCCACATCATTCTGTGACCGTAGATCACTGCATCCACATCATTCTGTGACCATAGATCAATGCATCCACATCATTCTGTGACCATAGATCAATGCATCTACACCATTCTGTGACCATAGATCAATGTATCCACACCAGTCTCTGACAATAGATCAATGCATCCATGCCATTCTCTGACCATAGATCACTGCATCCACACCATTCTCTGACCATAGATCAATGCATCCACACCATTCTGCGACCATAGATCAATGCATCCACACCATTCTCTGACCATAGCCCAATGCTTCCACACCACTCTCTGACCATCCTTTGTTGCATCCCAGTACTGCTGACCTCCGACAGCCACTTTGCAGTCAGGCCAGGGGTAGCTGCATGATATTTCTCATGTTTCTCATGTTTCTTGATGGTGGACAACAGTGGACCATGCCTGAGTAGGGTGTGTGGTAACTTGTAGCCTTCCTCAGAAGCCCAGGTGACGGGATCACCAGGTATTACTGTAATGAAAGCTGCAGATTAAAAACTATTGAAGTGACTTTTGAAATTGCATTAACTACTACACTTTATATGAGATTAGTGATTGAGTTTACATATACTTTACATTTACTTGCATACATTCAGTTCAATCTGCCATGATTACTATTTATTTTCATGATTTTTTTTTGGTTTGAGAGGCATGGAATGTTTAGTTGATTGAACAAGATAAGCTACATAAAACATTCCCAGCTCTCATACAATATCACTGATATTAGTTTACCTTGCAGCCAGGAAACCTTTTAGTATTGAGTACATGGAGTCCCTCACATTCAGGTGTATTGCTTGTGTCTCTCACATGGCTTCATATAATAAGTGACTGCTGTTCCACTGGCCATCTCATTTTTTCCTCTCTCAATAGCATAAGCCACAATTGAAAAGATCTTTGTCCTCTTGTGTTACAGGGTTAGGCTTACCTGCATTCTGCTCGAGATCTAAGGTTGCCATCTGGCACTACATTAAAGGAACATTTTCAGCCTGATGGTTTTATGCTGGGATGAAGGACTGAAAAGCTCAAACTGGCTCAAGTCTTTGTCAGGGAAGACTTGAAATCTCAATCTATAAACCAAGTCACATAGGTGAAAAAAAAGGAGGAAAGAAAACCAAATACGCCCTAGGCGGTATTGTCTTTTTACGATGTTACTCAATGTACCGTGAAACTATTTCATTGTTGTAAAGAATTTAATGAGATGGGACTGAAAAAATAATCAGGTGGTGTTCTTTTTCAGGTAGCGAGTGAGGTTAAAAAAAAAACTCTAGAGTAATTTTCAAGTAATATAATTTGAACAAATGTCTTAAAGGCTCATTCCTCTTTAGTAGCAGGGTATATATTGGTAGGGTAAATCAGCAAGTATTTTGTATGCCTTGAGGACTGCACCTGCGTTCCCAGCTCCATCTTTCCGCTACAGGAAGCCTAATTATTGACATTGGACTTCTTGCTTATTTTACATTACAGAGAATGCACCAGGAGTGGGATTTACTTTGCGGCAACAGGAAGAGCGAGACGGTATTGGAGTGGGAAGGAGGCAGTCTGATAGGGGAATATTTTACTGATGGAATACCAAAGAGTGCTTTCCTTAACTCCAATATCAGTTTTGGATGGGCTTTTCATAATACATATATGTATATACAGTACTGTGCAAAAAGCTTAGGCAGGTGTGAAAAGTTCTGTAAATAAGAAATGCTTTCAGAAATAGAAGTGGTAATAGATTATTTTTATCAATTAACAAAATGGAAAATAAATGAACAGAAGATAACAAATCAAACCAATTTTTGATGTGACCACCCTTTGCCTTCAAAACAGCATCAGTTCTTATTTTCTTCTAGGCCTACTTTCACACAGTTTTTGAAGAACCTCGGCAGGTAGGTTGTTCCTAACCTCTGTGAGAACTAACCACAGATCTTCTGTGGATGTAGGCTGTCTCAAATTCTTCTGTCTCTTCGTGTAATACCAGAGAACCCATCACTTCCAGGACTTCTTGTTCTTCTTTATGCTGAAGATAGTTCTTAACCTACCTGGCGGTATGATTATTTCAGATTTTCGGTGCTGAAAGCGGTACAATTATTTTGCATGTAAATTTGGCATTTTATATGGTAGGCCTGTAATTCTTAGCAATAACTCACTTAAATCTGTCCAAACAAGAGTCTAGTAGACATCCCGGGTATGAAAAAGTTTGAAAAATGAAATCATAAATTATAATATAATAAATAACTAAAAATAATTATCAAAAATAATAATATAATAGTAATAAAATTTATTCAATAATGTAATCAAACCAAAACCACTGAAATTTGCTCAGTTGCAGAATTGTCGCTGTTGTCACTTTCAGTTTCTGATGATAAATTTCCCCAAAAATCAGTCTCACTCAATTCTGCAAATCATTCTTATTTACTATCGCTGTTTTCTAGCTGATCAGAAACCACTTTTGACGCAAAGGGACACTTTTTGGTTGCTATGGACATTCTCATGTTTCCAGGCAGAAATAATGACATTTATTATATCAAAGTGCATGCAGGGCTCTGGGCAAACCACTAGGGACAAAAGGGATGTGAAATGTTTTCATACAGTAATGTAATCTTACAGATCACAGTGTACTGTATGTGCTGTGTGTGTTTCACTTTTTGAATTCCCCGCCGGTCCCCGTCCCCGTGCGACGCGACGCTCGCAGGGAACAGAGCCCGGCACACAGGAGTCATCTGGTGGCGGAGAGACACGCTGACACCGTGGGAGGACATCGCTGGATCCAGGGGACAAGGTAAGTAACATTGCCTGGATCCAGCGATGCAATCCCGAGTGTGGCTCGGGGTTAGCGCTCTTGGTACTGAAAATCCACCCAGAGCCACACTCGGGATTACCGCCAGGGAGGTTAATAACATTGGCTGTATGATTGGGGTTGTTGTCCTGCTGCAGCAAAAAATTGGGGCCAATCACACACACTTGATGATACGACATGATGGATAAGGATCTGCCTGTATTTCTCATCATTGAGGACACCAAATCTCCAACTCCTATTGCAGGAAACTTTCAAGAAGCCTCCACCATGCTTCACTGTTGCCTGCAGACATTCATTATTGTACCGCTCGTCAGCCCTTCGCAAAAAAACTGCCCCCTGCTACAGCCAAATATTTCAAATTTTGACTCCAGAGCACCTGCTGCCATTTTTCTGCACCCCAGGTCCTATGTTTTTGTGTATAAGACATGGAAAGAAGGCTAAGGGGTTGATTTACTAAAGCTGGAGAGTGCAAAAACTGGTGCAACTGTGCATGCTAGCCAATCAGCTTCTAACCTCAACTTGTTCAATCAAGCTTTGACAATAAAACCTTGAAGCTGATTGGTTTCTGTTTGGAGCTGCACCAAATTTTGCACTTTCAAGCTTTAGAAAATTAATCCCTAAGAGTCTCAACTATGCACAAAACAGAGTGACTTGGATGCAGAAAAATGGCAGCAGGTGCTCTGGATATATATATATATATATATATTGTTATAGTGCTAGGCTTGCCACTGTGTGAGTTTAGGGAATAGTAACACATGTTTTACACTAATGCAGAATGTGGGACTCAGTAGTATTGTGCCTGAGCGTAGAAGACTGCTGTGTCAGTTTTCTCCAGGTTTTGTAATTGTGGATATGGGATTTCAGTGGGAAGTCGTTCCCATTCCTGTGTCCAGGTCTTACTGCAAACCTGCAGGCAGGGCCATAGTTAAGGGGGAGCCACCAGTCCTTCTGTATGGGGCCCAGGCCACTAGGGGGGCCCAGGTAGCAGGGAGAATCATATATGGGAGGGAGAATGATTGGCAGCTGAAAGCTGTCTTCTTCTCTTCTCCCTTACACCAGCTTTCAGCTGCTGCAGAGCAAGCCATACAGGGGATCAGTTCCAGTAATTGTCCCACCAACCGCACCAATCACCCTCACTCTGCACCATAAGTTTCCCACTGCTGTTTAGCCCCCCCCTGTGTGCACCCCTTCCCCTGCAGTGCATCAGGGTTCCCTCCTTCCTGCCGGACGCTCAAAGCACACAGTAGGATCCTTCAGGATGGACAGTGGGGGAAGGGCCTGGTAAACATTTCATATTTACCAGGCCCTTCCGTTCTTGAATGAACACAATCAGTGATCAGTACCAATCATTCACTGTGTTCATTCATAACTGAAGAATAGTAAACTGTGTTTATTGGGGGGGGGGGGAGTGTCAGGTTGGCTTTATGGGGCTCTGTGGTTTCTAACAGTAGCACTGCCTGCAGGTTGGGTGAGGGTGCAGGTGTGCACACTCATTATAAGCGAGGATTGGGCATAGCTCAGGGCTCACGTCAGGAGACATGTGTGCTCCATCCAGGAGACAAGTGTACTCCCATTAGAAGAGGTGCCGTACTCAGGAGACAATACTCCATTTTGAAGGAGAGATTCCTTACCCACAAGACTAAGAAAGTCGGGATAGCGAGTCTGAGAGCAGAGGTGACTATGTGAGCCCAGGGGACTGAGGGAATCTGTATGTCTCAGAGTATATAGAGAGCCCAGAATTCCAGGAAACCCGCTATTGAGAGACCAGGGAGTGGGCCCATGCATGGGTGCTGTAACTACTGAAAAACCCTAGCCACAAATTTTCTGCAAGTCTTCTCTCTCTTGGCCACTCAGGCACCTTAAAGCCCTATAGACGTCAATGGTGCTGTAATGTGCACAGTTTTTAGAAAGAGGACATGCAGAGAAGGGGTTATTGACTGATGTTCGCAAATGGACAGTCACTAGTTGAGTTCTAACCCATGGCTTAGAGATCTCATGTCCATGATAAACTGAAAATGTACTAGTGGAGAATTAAAAAGCCTGAGGCTTAGTGAAGTTCTGTCAATGACAGCAGTGAAAGCATTTTGAGAAGGTGAACTGTCTGGCATGCATCTGGAAGCAGGTGGTAAGCATTGCTGCTGCTGCCATCATGGAGTGCCATTGGTGGGGCATCCAAAATACCGGTAAAAGATATTTCTCTGCATTGCCTGCCCATTGCTGAACACAGCTTATCTTTCATGACCTCCCGGTGTGACCTTGGCCTGCCTCCTGGCTGTTAAAGGGTGGCCACAACTCTGCTTTCTGGTTGGTGACCACCGCCTGTTTCAGGTGTTGTGGATTCTGGTGTTTGTGCCAACTGCTATCCTGTCTGTTTGCCACAGTGACCTCTTCTGCCAGTTGAGCCTTTTGCGAAAATGAGCTTCTGTAGATTGGACTTTTGGCACTCGGGCCATTCTTTGCTCTCTTAACCACTGTTCTCCATTTGAGGGGTTTTTGGGCCACAGGCATAAAGGGCCCTCTTGTCATCTCACCCTCCAACCAGGTAAATAGACTGGCTGATTAAAGCCTGTATTGGGGCATGCACAGAACGACTGTAGGGAAGAGTTAGAACAATCTAGAAAGGTCTACAACTACAAGCAGCCAGCATATGTGCAGAATCCATAGGCGTGTGCAGGGGGTGTGCCAGGTATGCCTAGGCACACCCTAATCCCTACATGCCCTGCCAATTCCCTCTACTGCCCAGGCTTCCCCCCCCCCCGTGTTTGCCCCGCAGTGCTGCAGGCTTCCCTCCTCTCCACCAGCTGCTGCGTAGGATGTTTCAGGATGGAGAGCAGGGGAAGTGACTAGTAAATATGTAATTTACCGGTGCCTTCCTTTTCTAATTTAACACAGTGAACACACTGACTCATTGCGTTCAATCATAACTGAAGAATAGTAAACTGTGGTTACTATGCTTCAGTTTGTGAATGAATAGGAAGCCGCTCAGCACAGAACACTTCCCATTCATTCAATGTCCTTCCAGTGGAGGCTGCAGAAAAAGGCTTGCGTGGTTGAGCTTTGGGGTGCACACCCTAATGCAATAGGCTGTGCACACCTATGGCAGAATCTGAGACACATGTGCAGCTAAGAACTGTGTTACAAATAAAAGCCCTCTCTGAAAAAAACAAAAATGCTAATAACAACTTTACCGGTAGTGAATCGCATGGATCTTGTAGAACCATGTGCATGGAGCTTGTAGGATCTAGATGAATTATAATAAATCACATTCACTTATTTGCAGACTCTTGTATGATAAACTGTACAACTCATTGTAACCCTTGTTATGTCACTTTCTTTTGCCTTTCCTAGCACTCATATAGTCCATGTGTACGCCCTGTGCAGGAATGTATACATGAATGTAAGCAGGTGCAGTTAGATAGTCTGTTCCAAAATATGTGAGAATAGGGAATTATGTCATTGGGTGTTAGGCCCCCTTTTAGGCATAGCCTTCCTGTAACAATGTAACGTGTGGAGTTAGTGCCCTTATGAATATTAGAAGGGGAGGAGCCAAGTGAGTCGGGGCATGGGAGCCTAACACCCCACTAGCCTGCAGGTGTAATCAGCTACTGCCAAGCCATGCACATGGAAGAAGGCACCAGGTAAGATAGTCTAATACCCAGAAGAGCCAGCTGTAGTCATTCTGTCTCATGAAACAGGGTGTTTGTGGACTGGGAACATGATCTAACTGGACTGAGAGTGGGATGCAAAAGGCCTTTTAGACCAGGCTAGTGTTCGCTGGCATGTGTACTAATGCCCCTGGGACTTCTAGTGACACTTGGGAAAAATGTACAGAATCTAGAGCAGCTTCAGCAGTCCTGTATATGGACAACATGAAGTTGTGAGCAGGATGCAGAAAGCCTAATGGACAAGTCAAAGCCCTCTGACTGAGTTCTAATGACCCTGGGACTGATAGCGACATCTGGGAGCTTACCTGGCTGGGTAGAGCTTTTGAACCGGACATAGAAAGAGAGACTGGTATACTATAGAAGGCGCATTTTTAATCTTGGCTGACAAAGCAGGATGCTTCACCTTGAATCTTGATATGAATAGAGCAGAATGCTATAGAATCTAGAATACAGGGAGATGGGTCCCAACATGGTGGTGCTACAAGGAAAGGAGAGAGGAGTCACTGAGGCTGCATTCACACCTGAGCGACACGTTTTTGGAGCTTTTTGTCGTGCATTTTGTAGCGCGACGTTGCAGATTTGCAAACGCCATTGTCGCACTAAAACGCTCGACTGGCGCTTTTACATTGATAGAATGGCAATACAAATTGGCCAGAAACGCCGGAATATGCCTGATTCGCATGACAAAAATACCTCCGGGAGTAGTTTGAGCTTAGGGCGTTTGGCTTCAGGCATTTTTGAGTGGAGATGTGAACCATCTCCATTGAGAATCATTGATTTTTTCCCCTCCAGCGTTTTGTAGCTTCAGGCTTCAGGCATATTTAAGCTACAAAATGCTCAGGTGTGAATGGGCCCTAAGGGAAGATGGTTTACTAATTATGTGCTGGTGACTGCTACAGAGGGTTTGCTGTGTGCATGGAAATGTGTGCCGAAGAGTTCTGCCAGTATGTCAATGTGATGTGATATGTCACTGTCATCTTTGAAGAATAACAGTAAAGTGTGGAAAATATATTTCTTGTGTGGACATTCCTTTTTTATGAATATAAAAGTGAATGGCTGGGGATGTTGTGGGTAGGCCTCTTCCAAGGAGTTGCGCACAAGATGGCGAAGGATAATAACTACCAGCAGTAGGTTGTTGTCCTATCCAAGAAGAATCAAGGTTGGAGCTTGAATGATTTGACACCAACAGTCAGCCAGTCAGAAGCCTCATTACATGTACGCACACGTGAACTAGAAAACATGCTTTATAGCATTGCATCCTGCTTTTGCCTGTGCCCATGCACATGCTCATTGGTGTGAATTCTTGCACAGATAACTTTCTAAGGATTCCACCGAATGTTGGTCAGTGATAGAGTTCAAATTTTGTTACTGGACTGCACTTGATTACCTTTTTGTTTTTTTTACCTGGATTGACTTTTGACCTTGAACCTTCGCTGCCCACCCCAAACTTGGTTTTTAGTGGCTTTCTCTTAGGCCCCTTTCGCACGGACGGATAGAATCCAGCTTTTAGCTGCGGATAGATGAAGTTATCTACCGCAGCTATACTCTGACAATGCTTTCCTATGGCCCCATTCACACTCTGCATTTAGCAATGGTTTTGTTACAGATGATTTAGAACAATTAGAAAAAATGGATTTGAATGCATCCAGGAACGATGTAATGCAGCTATCTGCAGCTATCTGCAGCTATCTACAGGTAAAAGCAGTGCACTGTGTCACCTACGGATAGCAATGGCAACAAGCATAGAAAATCAATAGGAAGCACTTCAGAAATGTCAAGTATGCACTTCAGAAATGTCAAGAATGTTTCCACTGCAGCTAAACGTAGCTGCACGTAATCGTGGCTAATCGGAATGTACAAATGTAAGTAATTGTTGTGCTTTGGAGTCTGGTATCTGGCTTGCATTTAGCAATGGCAGAACAGCCGCTCGTGTGAAAGGGGCCTTAAATTACTTTTTGGCTTTTAAGTTCAGCATTTTCCATTCTGGCTTTAAACTCAGTTCGGGTCCTGACCTGCTCATAGCTCTTGTTCTGGTACAGGTGTGTGGGCAAGGTCTGGCTGCTCCTGTGCACATGGGGTAACACCTCGCTCGAAGGCGTGCCCACCAATGCCCAGGACCAGGCAGAGGCTGCCATCATGTGAAGAATCAAACATTAACCACTTCAGCCCTTGATGATCAGAGCACTTATTGTGATTCCGCACTGCGTCGCTTTAACTGACAATTGAGCGGTCGTGCAACGTTGTACTCAAACAGAATTGACTTCCTTTTTTCCCCACAAATAGAGCTTTCTTTTGGTGGTATTTGATCACCTCTGCAGTTTTTAGTTTTTGCGCTATAAACAAAAAAAGAGCGACAATTTTGAAAACAAAAACAAACAATATTTTTGACTTTTTGTTATAATACATATCCAAAAAAAATATATAAAAAAACAAATGTATTCATCAGTGTTGGCCGATATATATTCTACATATTTGTGTTAAAAATAAATTGCAATAGCCGTTTATTGATTGGTTTGTTCAAAAGTTATCGCGTTTACAAACCATGAGAATTAATTCATGGCGTTTTTACTTTTTTTTTACTAGTAATGGCGGTGATCTGCTGATTTTTATCGGGACTGCAATATTGCAGCAGACAGATCGGACATTTTTGACACTTTTTTTGGGACCATTGACATTTATACAGCGATCAGATCTAAAAAAAACCCACTGATTACTGTGTAAATGTCACTGGCAGGGAAGGGCCAATCAAGGGCATAACTGTGGCGTGCTCTAACTGTGCGGGGGCTGGGCTGGCAGGGGCATGACAGATCTAACTGATCCCGATGACAGGGATCAGTAGATCACTGTCATGCCACCCGACAGAGAGGGGAACCGCCGTGTTTACATCGGCGGCTCCCCGCTTTTCTTGTGTAGCAGGCGAACGTGGGTCGCTGGTGGACATTGAGTCCGCCCAACCCGTGGCCACACTCAGGGAGCATGTGTCGGGCATGAGCGTGCCCCCTAGCTGTGCATGCGCGAATTGCCGTTTGTAAGCGGCGATTTGCAATAACGAGCCACTTTTCCACAGTAAGAATAGGCAAGCCGGTCGGGAATTGGTTAAGGCAGTCCCCCACTCAATGTTGAACCCCTTGTGTGCAGCACTAAGGTACAGAGTTCCTCTTTAAGATGTTCGTCCCATGTCACTACACACTTGTACTGATGCATGTGTTGCATCAGGAGGGACATGCAGAACATTTGCTACTCCACCAGTCCAGCATACCTCTGCTACCTCCCTTCCAGTAACAGAATGGAGTCTCCCGAGCATATAGCAGGCCCTATGTGTGCTCTTTAACTCTTTCCTTCTCTGTACCTAGTGATCAGGACTTAAATCTTCATAAGGCTAGACTGACAACTAGGGATGAAGTCAGAGCACCGATCCCTTCACTATTGGAGGCCTTGTCACCTATCCAGGTACCACGTCAAATGACTGCCTGCTGTAGCTGCTCTTCCTTACAGTTACCCATGTCAACTACCTTTTTTCTTTGCCTTGTGAGTTAACCCTTTCTAGTGGTGTAACACATACCCCATAGTGCTTTTACAGATCCAGGTTCATAGGAATATAGCAAGACCCAACATGCACTCCTTTGAATAACTTTAGCCCAGGTTTAGTGCAGCTGAAACAACTTTACTTAGGATTTAGCAGAACATGTGTACCATGCATAATCACTCTTAACCTAACTACACCTAACTGAGGCTACCCCAGGTCACCTGAACAGGTGAAGTAATAACGCAAATAGTCCATTCTTGAAAAGGCTTGTGCAGAGAAGTCCGTGTCCTTGGGATGTCCCGATGAGTCTGCATCTAGTGCTGGACCAAAGGTCCCCGCAAACTCTTGCAGATGCCCCATTTTTTTCTTTGGTCCCTGCACCCCTGGGATCCAGGCCTCATCCCCTTTTATACAACACTGGAGGAAGGCTAGACCCCAGCAAAAAGCCCGCAAACACACACAGGGAAGGCGGTAAAACATTAACCCCTTCCCTCTACCAGGGCAGTCAGGGAAACTAAACCCGTGTAAGCCACCTGGCTACAAATGAACCTACTAAGATCTCATGCCGATCACATAATTTTCAGGCTATTTCAACCACTTCTAACCAGCGTTTACCTGTAAGAACAACCAAATGGAATAAGGCAACTTGTAACCAACTCATAACCTCGCAATGTTATTAGAACCCGATGGAGGTAAGTTGTCTTTATCTGTTTGCTTTCTTTGGTGATTGAAAGCTGATTGAAATTGCCTGCAAATTGTGTATGTGGCCAGCATTCAGATCAGCCACTTGGTAAAATGAAAAATCAATATTGTGAACCAGATTTGAGAAATTATGGGATTATGTCTTTACATAACAGACCTACCAATGCCATGTGCATTCTTTGCTTTATTCTTTTCAGTAAAAAACACACACAAGTTCTCGTACACACTTATTTTTCATGAAATTTAATTTCTATGTCATATTACAGGTAACAATTCTTTACACACAATTAACAGAGAAAGTTACAGCAGAGAACAAGTCATGTTGCAATCAGAAAGAAAACTATGCAACCAAAGTAAAAACCTTACAAATATTTGTTTGTACTTTGATCCTTAATTGCAGTTTTGGAAGCTGATAAAATGTAATAGGTAATTTGAGTTGGTGCTCTGTGTTCTGTAAACTCAGCAGATTAAACATTGAGCAAATCCTGACATTGGAGAGGAAAATGTAGCCCTGGATGCTCTGAATGCCCGGCGCTGGAAGCTCTAAGCCGCAGCAGCTTTTCTGCAAACAGCTCTCCTTATTCTTTGTAGACACAAGGGAAAAATCCCCACTAGCTGATACTTAGTGCAAATGAACTGCAATGACTTCCACTAAGTTGCTAATGAAAATTCTGACCGACTGACTTACATTTAAGAGGAGGAAGTACACCATTAACAAAAAGCAAACAAAGGGGCTTTTATTAGCATTGTGTCTGATTGAGTTACCTTGAGAAAAGTCAAGTCAGCTTAGGCAGCCAAAGTCTCTATCTCATCAGAAAATTAAAAGCAATTTTTTTTTTATGCTGGCCACACACACATCAATTTCAGATGACTTTTTACTTGTTGTATTCTTCATTGTTTGTAAAATATTGGTGCCAGAAAAAATTGAGTACTGTCCGTGATACTTTTTTTATTTGCACTAACATACAATTTTTCAGGACAAGCTTTCGGGGTGTGCCCCTTTTTCAAGGTCCAAGCAGTACTGATTCATAAAAGTTTTAGCAGAATGTTAAAAAAAAGAAAAAATCTCTGAGGGAAAGGAAAAAAAGGAAAAACAAACAAACAAACACACAACCCAATGTATATGGTGATGTTAATAAAGCTTGTTTGATGGTGAAAAAGGCATGTTTGCTGTGCTTTTTGTTAAAAATTAAAGTTTTAGAATTGTGATAGCTTTCCATAAAATGCTTCCTTGAGCGGTTTTAGATACTTTAGAAAATGTTTAACATAAAAAGAATAATAACTGCATAAAAGCTAAGTTTAATTTACAATCTGGTAAGTTTATTTTTAGTTTGATCCAAAAAAAAAATGTTCATCAGTGATAAACATGCCAAAACATGATTCAATGTTTTTGTAGATGAAACATGCATTAAGGTAGGCCGTTTATTTGAATGGACTGCCTAACACACCAAAATGCACCAAAAAAAGGAATTCTTGCCAGTGTACTATATTGCGTGTTGTGCTGCACTGCAATGCACATCTGTTAACAAGGTGTTACTGCAACACGATAGTGTGACTGGACCAGGGGCATATCATGATATTAGTGGGCCCGTGTGCAAACCCACACTGCACCGATCATCCCTGGCTGTCAACCAGGGAGAGATCATCCATGGGTGCAGTGTGGGTCAGAGCACAGTGGGCCCCCTGACCCCTCAGGGCCCGTGTTCAGTGAACACCCTGCACCCATGGATGATACACCACTGAACTGGACCCTTAAGCTGGCCATAGACGGATCGAAAGTCAGCCGGTTCAGTCTAATTTTGATCCATCAATGGGCAAGCTAACCAGCCAGCCTGTAGTTTTTTTTTTTGATCACTGTCAGTGGCTATAGATTCAATCATTGTATTCTGACCGCGGGGAAACCTTCCATTGTCAGAATGCAATAGTGCTGTGGGAGGGAATCAAGCAGTTTTCCTTCCTTCGAGCTGGTTCACACTCAGAATCGATCAGGAACGCGCTGTGCGTTCCTGTGCCAGTCACATGCAGTTCTGCGCAGTGTGATTTTCAGCCCATGCACTACTTTTGGAAACTCGCTGCACAGTAATACCATGCAATCCAGTGCGGGCAGAGCCCCGCACAGCCATGCCAATTTTAAACGTGACAGCAGTTATATGGAGAAGAATCTTTTTTAGGCTTTTATTAGAGCAGGGAAGTGTTATTGGATAGGAAGGGAATGAATCCCTGTCTAGTTTTTATTGTCTGTATCCCTGTTAGGTAGATTCACTCTCTCTATGGGGTTGATTTATTGCACTCTGCAAGAGAAGTTGCTGCAGAGCTTAGTAAATGAGCAGAAGCTCTGTTGACTTACATCATCCAATCATGTGCAAGCAGAAATGCAGTTTATTTTTTTCTCTCATGTGATTGGATATTTCTTGCAAAGTGAAGCTTCACCTCATTTACTAAGCTCTGTAGCAACTGCACTTGCCGGGTGCAAATGCACTTAGCAAAGTGCACAGTCTATTTGCCTTTAGTAAATAAACCCCTATGTAGCTTGGTGACCATTGCCACTGGAACAGAAAATGAGGGAAAATCCAATATTGTAGAATCGTTATCAGAGCAAGAGGTGAGGGGTAATCTTCCAATGGGGACACTTCTTTTGGTGAGAACTGACTGTGGGCAATCAAAAAGAAAGCAGATAATTTGATATGACCGTTAAGTGTGTGTCGCATTGTTCTTTTTATTGTACAGTATATTCAATCAGACAGGAAATCTATTGAAAATACGATCATATATAAAATCATTCCATGTACGGCCACCATAGGAATGGAAATCCCATCACTTTTTAGAGATTTCCTCTCACTTCCTATTGTGTCTCCAGGACCGGACATGCAAACAAATGTCGCCAAAGAGACACAGACAAAAACATTACCAATGGTGGCAGACAAGAAGAAACAAAAACTTGAAATGCACATTTGTTTTTTTGCCAGTCGTTGTGTTGGGTGACTTGAATATACATGACCTGTTGCACTGCTGAACTTGCGCATAATTACAAATTGTCATGTGAAAGGCTAAGGAGAGCTAAAACCTATCATTACCATGTCATACTCCCTAACGTCCAAGGCCCTGACTAATTTATAATAGGAGGTTTCAAATGTACATAAGACAGTTCCTGCCTTGCAGCTCAAATATTGAACCACCAAAGAGGCTTGTGTTTTCCCACTGTAAGGCTTATTGAGCACTGTAGGAAGTACCCTTAACGTGTATCCTAAAGTAGAACTATAGGCAAAACTTTTTTTTTTATTTTGGATAGAGCAAGGGAGGATTATAACCCCTGTCAGATTTCCCATTGCGAAGATTTTCCTTCACTTCCTGTTCCATAGCCAAACAGGAAGTGAGGGGAAATCTCTGCAAATTAAGGGAATTCCTTGGGGACCCCCAGTCACCAGAACTGGAAGATTTCCCCTCTATTACTTTTCTGGGAACAACCCAAATATCTTTTACTTTCACCTTCAATGATAATGGTAAACAGGACAACTAGAGAGGGTGAATCTCCTATACAGGGGCGCAGACCGCAATAAAAACTGACAGGTGTACTGAGGGATTACCCTCTCCACTCTACCTAAAGCTTTTTGCCTTTAGTTATACTTTAACCCAAAAGGAAAAAAATGTAACATTGCAATGTAATAGTAAGCTTACCAGACCTTGCTGGACTCCTCACCGTGAGCGATATTTACAGAGTGATACCATGGAAAGTGAGTGGACTTTTTGCAAATGAACTTTCAGCAGCAAATGCCAGCAACAAAATGTCTAGTTTGACTTGCACCCTACACAAGACCATACCTTGGGTTTATTTACCATGATAATGCAAACAGCAGTGATAAATTACTGTTACTCATAGCGATCAATCAGAATGAACGAGACTCTAGTAAATGTAAATAAGGGATGCTGCGCATATATTACTGTTGTTCCTTGTGCGGCTTTATGGAGTAAGCTTGGATTCCATACTAATGCAACTTTATTAGCTTGCATTTTGTGCTTTCTCTGAGTGGCTGTGTAGATTGAAGAGTTTTGCATAGATCAGTACATGTAAACAATGTTTGGTAAATTAATTATCAAATGGGTTTCTCAGGACAAACAAACCTTTCCCTATATCTTCAGGACACCTTTAGGCTCATTTTACACGGAGGCGCTTTACAGGCGCTATTTAGCATCTGTAAAGCACCTCAAATATCCCCCCCCCCAATCCACTCCAATGCGAAAGCCCTGAGTGCTTTCACACTGGGCAGTGCGCTTGCAGGACATTACAAAAAGTCCTGCAAGCCACATCTTTGGGGACAGTGAGGGGAGCGGTAATATACCCCTCCTCTACCGCCCCTGCCATTGAACGCAATGGCAAGCGCTTCCGAAGCGGCTGCACACTGCCTCGGTAGCTCGGAGCGCCGGCACTTTTAACCCCATTTTTAACCCCACGTGGGGGGTTAAAAGCAACGCACTCCCGCCTGCATAGCGGAGCCATATCGCTGGTTAAACTGCCCTAAAACTAGCGGGTTTTACTGCGACCACGGCTAAGCTGCAGTGTAAAGATACCCATAAATAATGAATCAACTCTATAACAGGGTATTAGGATGCAAACTGTCATTTTCCACCTGTGTTCAGAGAGGAAATACCTGTCACATTCAATAAATATGCACTTGAATATGACGATTACAATATCTGAGCAATGACATCTGCCTGTTACATAGTTAGTCAGGTTGAAAAAAGACACAAGTCCATCCAGTTCAACCAAAAAAATAAATAAATAAAAAAAAAAAAATGTATATACATATATATATATATATACATATATACACACACACATACAACCAAATAATCCCATATACAATCCTTCACCCACAGTTGATCCAGAGGAAGGCAAAAAACCCCAGCAAAGCATGGATCCAATTTCTGAACACAGAAAAAAGTTGGACTGATTGATACATTGTCCGTCTACAGTAACGAGTCTATAACATTAGCAGTATAAGTTCACGTATAAATAACTTACACTGTCCATAAAGGAGAGACTTGTGTCCACCTTTTACTGTCAAACGTAGGATTATGGGACAATATCTCAACTAAGTAATAAATACCCATAGAAATGTGACGTCGAATCGGCACCAGCGTCATTTTGGGCGATCAAAATCCCGTCAAATTGGTCGCTATACCGAGGCGATACGTCCGCCCTC
>BLSH010170555.1:108749-130173 GCA_018402905.1 Glandirana rugosa | reverse complement strand
CCCCCCCAAAATCTCCCTTCCTAACTGAAATCCACCCTCTTAGTCCCCACCCTCCAAATCACCCATTTTAACACAACCTCCCAAATTCCAGCTGCACCCAGGGCAGCCGCCCCTCCTGCCCACTCCTTGTCCTGGCCTTACGTGGAACCCACTCATCACCTATAATGCTGAAGTTGGGAGTGACATATTGGTTTAATAACAAATATGAAAAGAATATTCTGCAATAGCTTTTTGTATTCCAAAAACAAGGTAATTATAACCTATAAAGTGTTAAGGAAGAATCCTTTTTTGTCTGGGTTGGTGATCCACCGTGAAAGGGAGGTTCCAGACTTGATGGCCCATTTCATTTTTTGTCTCCTGTGCTACCTGGGTTCTGCCATACACAGTACATAATAGCCTGTATTTACTATGGCTAGTATAGCAGCGTACTGTGTGGCACAGTGGCACAGTGGTATAGTGGATAGCACTTTCGCCGAGAAGCAAAAGGGTCACTGGTTCGGATCCCATCCATGACTCTGCCATCTGGAGTTTGCATGCTCTCTCTGTGCCTACGTGGGTTTCCTCTGGGTACTCTGCTTTCCTCCCACACTCCAAAGACATGCTGGTAGGTTAATTGGATCCTGTCTAAATTGACCCTAGTTATATGAATGTGAGTTAGGGACCTTAGATTGTAAACTTAAGGGCCAGGACTGATGTCAATGTACAATGTATATGTAAAGCGCTGCGTAAATTGACAGAGCTATATAAGTACCTGAAATAAATAAAATAGTGTAGCAATAATGACAATACATTGTACCAATGACCACCAACAGGAACAAAAACAAAATGCCTACTTACTGTACCTAAGTCTGCTATTTTACTGTTGGCTGAGTAAGCTACTGAAGCTCACAATAGGTCAACAGATACTACTCTCTGTCAATCTAGCATACAATAATGTAGTCCATTCGCACTTTGATAGACTTATGCCCCGTACACACGGGACGACGATCATACGTACGATCGTCGCAAATCGTATGCTGCATAATGTAAATAGCATACTGACGTGCACCCGACGGTCGTACATACAACTTGCGGCCGGCCGAACGTGATGACGCGAACGAGCGTATAAAGAGGAAGTGCTGGTATCGTAGCGTCACCCTTTGGGCCCCTTCATCTAATTTCGTGTTAGTTGAAGTGGACTTGGCGCATGCGTGTTTAGCACAATACAACTTGTTGTACCCAACTGCTCTACACACGATACAACGGTCGTATGCGAGCTTGTTGGTACGACCATGTTTTGTAGTCTGCTCATACAACTCCCATGTACGACCGTCGTATGTTCGACTGTTGAAAGCGCGCACACAAACGATCGATTTCGCATTTAACGGTCGTGAGTACGACGTGTTGAATGCGATCGTCGTCCCGTGTGTATGAGGCTTTAGAGGTTGATTTACTAAAGCTGGAGAGTGCAAAAACCGGTGCAGCTGTGCATGCTAGCCAATCAGCTTCTAACCTCAGCTTGTTCAGTCTAACTTTGACAATAAAACCTTGATGCTGATTGGTTTCTGTGTGGAGCTGCACCAAATTTTGCACTTTCAAGCTTTAGTAAATCAACCCCTAAATATCTATCATTGTTTTTATCACTTGGTCTCTCAAAACTGCTAAACAAATAAAACTGTGGGTGGCACAGCCTGTGCTTTTTTCGAATACCCATTCATTATCAGATTCGATTTTCTAAAAATTTCCCTGAAGCCGGTTATTTGAGTACATAGTTAAGGTAAAATATAATGTTTTTTTTCCATCAACTCGAATTAACACCAAAATATGAGTACGGGGCTCCCGAAATATGCTTTGTGCTATTCCGCTGTACTCTTTACATTCTACCATTGAATAAATATTTGACTTGTTTTGTATAGATAAGGTGTCCAGTGAGCAAATATTTTCTCTGTGTACTTTTATTGACTGCAGCGATATGAAGTTTGAAATTTCACAATCACATTTAATAACACCAGAAATCCATCCAGCCTTCCTCCTTTGTAGATCTCTGCATTTTAGGCATTCTATCCCTGGCAATTTATATATGCATTTTACGTCCTATTATTATTCCCCTCGCACTTTTATTTGCTCAGAGATTTCCTGCTAATTGGCTTTAGAGACAAGGCAAACTCTATAGAAGATGGTGTTGTCTTGTTGGATAATGTGCACACCTTGTGATTTAATCCATCTTTAACTCATTAACTTCAGTAAATATTGCTTGCGCTTTTCTTGGTCTCCCACTGGCTTGTACTTATAAGATAATGCATTTGGAAGCCACAATGATGACTGGTAATAAACAGTTACCTCCATGAGCCAGAGTTCTAGTTTACATTCATCCTGCTTTAATTAACACAGTTTCAGTGGCAGCAGTGTAGAACATGGTACTACAAATGGATTAAAGGATGGAACTCTGCAGTAAATATTTTCTGATGGTTGAATGAAGTTTGCAGCCAAGCAAATATAACCTGAAGCTAACTAGTGTGGCACACTATGAAACAGACAAAGCTATTGTATTATTGCTTTAATTATTTCAAATTAAAAATGTGTTTTGAAAATGTTGCAAGAGAATATATATATATATATACAAGTTGACAAGGGTATTTTTTTTAAGTATATCAAGAAGCAGACGGCAGATTACAAGATCCACGGTGGAAACCTCGTAAAAGTGTTCATGAATTAAAATATGAGTTCAGCTGACTTTACCGTCGTTGATGTTCCGCGTTGGAGAGGTTTTGAACAGATGTTTTTATGCACAGTTAAAACATCCATGGGCATCAGACAATTTTTGCTTGAATCATGCTTGTTGTGGCAGAAATGGGAGATAACAGATTCAGAAGACAACTCTAGAGCCCAGAATACACCATAAATCTTTTTGGCAACGTCCTAAATACTAACTTCAGTCAAAATGTTTTTGTTTTGTTTCAGTGAGAGTGGAGAAGGAGCAAACACACTCAGGTTTTTATTGCTTTCTGTGTTCATAGTGGGGAGATTTCATCCAACTTCCTGTAAGGACAGGAAGTGAGGGGAAATCTCTCTAAAGGGGCAATAAATGCATTTTTATTAGAATGGGGAAGAGTTGGAACTCACAATAATATTTTTATTGCCATTTATGCCTTCCTGTCCCAATGAAAGCCAAACCCCCCTTTTTGTACAGGTGTCACAGGAAAAGGAAGTAAGAGAAAAGAATCACAGTGGGTATACAGGCAGAAATAAACCTAATAGTCATTTTAACTCTTCTTTGCTTTAGCAAAAATAAATAAAAAATAAGCAGTTTGGTTGAGTTTTGGCCAAGATACCATTATTCCCCAATTATTCTGAGGCAGATAGGGGTTTACATACTAAAGGCATAGAATCAAATTCCCTGTAATGTGTAAGAGAATTTTAAAAAATCTGTTACATGTTATTAGATGGATGCAGCTTCCCTGGGTAAGTCATTATTCTACACTTTTTGTAAAATCGTTCCATAGTGTCTCCTACCATATGTATTCTTTCTCATCCATAGGACATGAGTATATCTAAGGCTGGTTATATATTATCTGATTTTCTTATATAATTTCTTTTTGATTTACCTTAAACTATGTAGTGTAGGGGCCTGCCTGGTTCATACAAATTGAACGTGTTTAGGTTTGACCTAATATCATATGGTTTTGGTAAATCTAAAGGAAAATTGTACAAGAAGATTGTATAATGTATGGCCAGCCTTAGTCTACGTGTCTATAAACTTACTATGCTGGGCAGTAGTGCTTATCACCACCTAGGAAAATTTGATTGGCTTGTTCCCCAGGCAGGCGTCACAGTCAGACACATTGCTTGCAAAAACTGGACCACTAGCACCACTATTTTTTCATATTACCAATTAAGGGCAGAGATGCTAGATAATCAGCTTAAAAATGTACATGAAAAACTGAAATAAACTTACTTTTGCCTAGTTAAAAAATGTTAAAGGCCAGATGCAAATCTACTTTTTATTAAAGATGAAGATGCATAATTTTACGTTCACAAAACAACCAATTGGAGCCAAGCTTTTATTCTGTAACAGTCATTTTCCAGTGCTAGATTAAATGTGATTAGGTGCTATGTGAAAATAATATTGGGTGCTATGGGGAAAAATAATTATTAACAATTGGTATAAGGAAGGAAGGAAGACTTATGAAAGGAAGACATGATTACGATACCCTATCGTATCGTAACTAAAAAGTTCTAATCTGAAGGTCTCTTTGTACCTCAACCAATCTCCGGGGGTATTGAAAAGCAAAAAGTAGCAGGATGACTGTATGCAGTACATTATTAGATGCAGTTAACCTCTGACCATGTCTATTTTTTTGCCTTTTATCTATCTAATGGTTTGGACTCCATACGTGGGGCACAGATATCATGAAAATAGTTGTGATAACTGACCGATGTTTTTGAAAAGCAAAAGTAGGATTCATAGAGGCACTATTGAAGAATATATGAGACAGGGATTTGCCTTATTGCCCGTGGCTATTTAATCTAGTTCTATACACTAAAAACAGTGCAGGGAAGCAAATCTGCATCATGACACTGTTCTACCTCAGTCACAAGGGCCAAGGCTTGTAGCAGTGAATAGATAGAAAGGCTTTAGTGTCTCAAAGAGTGAAATATTACTAATAACTGTGTCAACTACTGTTGGCATCCAAGGATTGCAACTGAGACTGACTGCAAAGCTGGGCAGTGCAAAGGCATGACCCCATATTGTCCACTACTGAAGAAGCTTAAGAAGCCCATACCTGTAATTGTGGTATAAGTGGAAGCTTCAAATACAGGCAGTCCCCTAGTTACAAACTTCCGACTTACGAAAGACTCCTACTTACAAACGAAGGGAGACAACAGGAAGTGACAGGAAATCTACCCCTAGGAGGGGAAATTCACTCATGGAAGAGTTATTATGGGAAAAAGGGGTCTCCACTGATGCTTTATTACCAAGGTTTGTTTCCACAACAACCCAAAATGTTCAAAATCCAATTATCATTGGAACAGGAAGTGAGGTGACATCTTCTGAACAGAAACAGACAGCAAAACAAACATTACAGGGGTGTTACCCCTTCCCCATGCTATCCAAAAAGCTTAAAAATAGTTTTTTTGGCTGGAGCTACACTTAAAAAATGTACCTGTTCCGCCTTACAAACAAATTCGACTTATGAACAAACCTACAGACCCTAACTTGTTTGTAACCCGGGTACTGTCTGTATATTCAAAGTAACTGTTCAAAGTCATTGTAAACTCTGACATTTAATTATTGAAAGGTGATCATAGATGTGCGATGACATTCTACCAACAAGACGTATACCCTCTCCTTTCAATAGCTACCAACATGATGCTCAGTGGACAGATTTGTGTCAGAATACAGTCTGATCATGCATGTTTGACCAATTATAACCAACTAATCTCAAAATCCTAACGGCACCCCTAGACAAGCTATGAACGGTTATGTGGAAGTATCACGGGTACAAATAATAACACATCACTCTGGAGTTTGTTTGCTTATCTAAAGCTAAACTACTTTTTTTTTTTGGTCTTATGGAAATCCCATTACTGAGGTTCTAAATGTCCCTTTAGCAAAAGTATAAATTATCTGTTACCTGATGTTTCCATCGTGAGCAATGCTTGCTCGTGCAGAAGTGTGATGTCAGCTCCTGGATTAACACGACTCACTTGTGGCTGTAAAAAAGCAGCTGTTTTCACAGTGATGAGTTGTGTATACCTTCTGCTTAGTCATAACCATTGGTGATGACTGTCCCAACCGCACTCTGTCACCTAAGGGTTCTCCTATGACTCAGCCATTTTACTAGGGTCAGTATAAGTATAAGGAGCAAGTATCTAAGTATGTGTACTGCTTGTAAATTATTTTCTGCCTATATTTACATCATATATATTTTTCTTCACCTACAACATACAGGGGTTGATTTACAATAACTGAAAAATGCAAAACATGGTGCCGCTGTGCATGGTAGCCAATCAGCTTCTAACTTTTTGCAATTTCCTGTTTTAGTAAATCAATATATATATATATATATATATATATATTGTACTTCCTTGGCTGTCATGTTTAGTGTTTGATTTTCCTGATTTACATGCTTGTATCAGGTCAGTGTCACAAAATTCTGAGGTCAGAGAGGTCACCCTCTGGCTCTCTTTAAATTAATATTATAGGGCCTTGCATTGCATTTGGTCTAAAATCACCACCATGTCTATTTTTTCTCCACTGGGCAATAGGAAAATTTCAATCTTGGATGACAATATTGATAGTAGACCCCAGAGAGCTTCCATCTTCCTGAAATGTAGGAAAAATGTGGGTGATTTTAGAAAAATTTCATCATTTTAGCAAATGCATTGGAGTAAATTGGGAAGATGAAATTATGGTGTTTTTCATGGTTTAGAAGATTGCAAATATTATGCTAAATGGCTTTTGAGGGTTACAAATGATCCCAGACCAGTTTCTGTTCCCCTACATATTTTTTTGTAATATAAATGTTTTTTTAATTACAAAGAAATTAAAGTGAAAATAAAAATTAAGCGACAACACACAACTAATAATCAAATACTGTACAACCAAAAAATGCACTCTCTAAATGACCACCTCACCAGCTCAATGATTGAATTTTCAAGATAGGTAATTTTGCTGAAATCAGAGGTGGTGGACACTCCAGTTACTCTCTTGATATGACTGTCAATGGGGACACAAACCCCAAATCACTCAATAGAAAGTCTAAGACTAGGCAGCCTTATTTCAAATTCACTTATACCACTGCACATTAAAAATGCACACACTGGGGGAGATTTACTAAAATGAGAGCGTGCAAAATCTGGTGTGTTCTGCAAAGAAATTCAGCTTCTAGATTTTATTGTCAAAGCCTAATTGAACAAGCTGAAGTTAGAAGCTGATTGGCTACCATGAAAAGCTGCACCAGATTCTGAGTGCTCCAGTTTTATTTAATATCCCCCACTATTATAATTTTACATATGTTTATTGCTTTAGAGCAGTGGTCTCCAAACTCCAAAAGGACCGGATGTGGCCCTTTGCTTTTCTTTATGTAGCCCTTAAGGCCCTATTTACCAATTAACACCAATGATGGAGTACCATTCCCCCTACTGACACCATCAGTGGGGGACTATTCTTCTCACTGATATTAACAATGGGGCACTATTCCTCCCCTGATGTTGGGGTATTTTCTACTCCCATTGACCACAGTCTGGCCCCCCCTAAAGCCTGAAGAACCGTAAACTGGCCCTTTGCTTAGTAAGTTTAGTGACCCCTGCTTTAGAGTATTTACATGAATAAAAACTTATTACATTTTCCCTTGGATTATATCTATGTTCAATAAATAAAATTAGACCTATCAATGTCCCCAACCCGATGATTCTGGGCAAGACATCTGTCCGAGTATGACTAGACTTAGTGGACAGGCACATATCCAGGGGCGTAACGATAGGGGTTGCGATTGCAACCGGGCCCCATGCTCCAGGGGGCCCGTGTGCCTCCCTTATACACCTGGATAGGAGGGATGGCAGGGGCGGCATTTAGAGGAACCAATCTCCTCCATTTTCCTCCTAATGGAGGAGATTGGTTGCTCTATATGCTGCCCCTGCCACCCCTCCTATCCAGTTTACTTGTCTTCTGCTGTTCCCAGGGTCCCTGTGTGCTTCCCTGGTCCCCCCACAAAGTTGCTGTCTTCTCCCCTCCTCTCTCCTGCCAGCTGCTGTAGACGATGTGTCATGATGGAGAGATGGGAATGGGTCGGTAAATTTGTCATTTATCAACTCCTTCCTTTTCTGAATGGACAGAGTCAGTGATTGGTACCAATCGGTTCATTCATAACTGAAGCATAGTAAACTGTTTTTACTATACTTCCATTTCTGAACGAAAGGGAGGCTCGATACTCAACTATTCCTGTCCATTCATTTTGTGCAGCTGAGGTTACACAGACGGAGATTAAGGGCTGAGGTTTGTTTAGAGACCTGATATCTCATCAAAGCCCCCCAACAGAGTTCCAAAAATATTGTAAAAAATAATAAAAAATAAAGTTGTAAAACAAATAAAATGAAATGGTAAAAAAATAATAAAATCAAAATAAACCAATGAGGATTGCAAAGGTTGCAATTGCGATCGGGCCCTGGCATTTCAGCATTATGGGGAGGCCCAAAAATAGCAGTAAGGGAGCCTGCTGTATAAATTGTAAAAGGGTGCCACTGCGGGACCTTAATAAAGGGACCCATGATGGGAGTAAAGGGCCCCAGGATCAGCAAAAAGAGGGAATGGCCCTGGCCAGGGGTCAGTGGGGCCCTTCAAATTCTTGCACCGGGGCCCTGAAGGTTCTAGTTACGCCTCTGCACATATCCCTATTCTGTTGTTCTCAGAGAGATACCTGCCTGCCTAAGAATCTATTCAGTTAATTGGCATAAAGGTATTTTCCACCCTTTAACAATAATACATGAAGTATTTTAAGCACTCATAAACTTTATAGCAAATTAGTTGTTTCTTATTTTTTTCTACTCTTCTTCACTAGTTCATAATTGCCTGAAATGTATTGAGCAGCTTACGACTCTGATATTATCTTTAAATTGATCCACATTCTGAAAGTTTTGTTGAACACTGATAGCTGTTCTCCGAGAATCCTTTATAAAACCAAAAAAAAAAAACTTCATTATTCTGGGTGACTTCTCTCCAGAGGTTAATTTTCTCATTTTCTTCCAAATATTTCTAAGTCTTCTAAAGTAAAGTCGTTCCTTTTCACGTCAAATATCAATAATTATGGAAATGGGTACTTCTCATCTTCAATATTATTTTTTCCTGACTGAGCATTTCACTGTCTTGGGGGAAGCTAATTACTCTGGCTCTATGTGCTTCATTTAGGAAGGAAAATATATGCAAATCTCGGCAGAGGAAATGTGTGAGTGGCACAGGAGATATACATGGTTACATTAGCTACATATTCCAGATTGGGCTTTCTGCTTTGTATATTGTTCCAAGTCAATATGTCTGCTGCATTGCATACCACCCACTGTGCTGGAATACACAGTCAGCTACTTGTAAAGGTGAAAAGTTTAATTACTTAAGTTTATATTTGTGCTGAAAAGGGCTAAGGCAATGCAGAACAATTTTTTTAAATTGTAACCAAACAGAAATTCGATTTTTTTTCATTGTTTAGTTTCTAAAGCGCTTTCATAGCAGAGAACTTTTAACATTTGCCCCCTTCCCTCGATTGAAACTGCATTGTTTGTTATTAATAGAAATACTAGAAAAAAAGACAAAGATTAATGTATAATGAATTATGGGCTTCTGTTCTGTGGTGTGCGGAGAATTAAAGCGCACCTTTAATACTCTATAGATATTTTGTTTCTTTTTTAAAGATATGTATGTGAATATGATCAGCCTAAAATCTTATGGATGTACAGAAGCATTTAAAAAAATGTCTCTTGTCATTAACATACACTATATCACCAAAAGTATTGGAACACCTGTCTTTACACGCACACATGAACTTTAATGGCACCCCAGTCTTAGTCTGTAGGGTTCAAGATTGAGTTGGCCCACCCTTTGCAGCTATAACAGCTTCAACTCTTCTGGGAAGGCTGTCCACAAGGTTTAGGAGTGTGTCTATGGGAATGTTTGACCATTCTTCCAGAAGCACATTTGTGAGGTCAGGCACTGATGTTGGACAAGAAGACCTGGCTCGCAGTCTCCGCTCTAACTTATCCCAAAGGTGTTCTGTTTGGGTGGAGGTCAGGACTCCAAAATGTCTTGGTATGCTGACGCCTTAAGAGTTCCCTTCAGTGGAACTAAGGGGTCGATCCCAACCCCTGAAAAACAACCACACATCATAATCCCCCCCTCCACCAAAAGATTTGGACCAGGGCACAAAGCAAGGTCCATAAAGACATGGATGAGCAAGTTTGGGATGGAGGAAATTGACTGGCCTGCACAGAGTCCTGACTTCAATCTGATATAACACCTTTGGGATGAATTAGAGCGGAGATTGAGAGCCAGGCCTTCTCGTCCACATCAGTGCCTGACCTTTACAAATGAGCTTCTGAAAGAATGGTCAAACATTGCCATAGACACACTCCTAAACTTTGTGGACAGCCTTCCCAGAAGTTTTGAAGCTGTAATGGCTGCAAAGGGTGGGTCAACTCAATATTGAACCCTACAGACTAAGACTGAGATGCCATTAAAGTTCATATGCATGTAAAGGCAGATGTCACAATACTTTTGGTAATATAATGTATGTGAATATGATCAGCCTAAAATCTTATGGATGTAATATAGCATTTAAAAAAATGTCTCCTTTGTGGCATTAACTGTGTTACATTGTCTGTCATCCATATATACCATAATAAAAAACAGAATTTATTGCAATTAAAGATAAATGCAAAAAAATACACCTTTATGGTGTATTATTGAGCTTTAGATGAAATAATGCGTGTTTTATTTTATAGATAAACCAAAAATATACCTACTGGGACTGTTTGTAATACATGCATTATATGTCTTGTTGTATACTCTTTCTTCAATTATAAAAAAACAATAATAATAAAATGTGTACTCAATGAAAATACACTTCAGGTTCCCGTTAAGAGACTTCTTTTTGTAGGTTCTATGTATTTGAATTTTTCAAGAATTTATTGATCTCTTTACACATGGCTTTCTCTGATAAAACCTGGGTTAGTGAAAGCACGATGGAAGCTTGTGACGCTAAAGCTGGGTGACTCATTTTTTTTGATCAGCTAGCAACCTGATCAAAAAAAATGAATGAATGGATTCCTCAATCCACACAAGTGGGTGGGGAAATCCTCCTTGCTGAGACTTTGTATTCCGACAGTAGGGACTCTCTGCTCTCAGAATACGCGGATCAGTGGCTGCAGCTGCTAATTGAGAAAAGTTATCTAACATTCCCATTCAAAAAAAGTTGATCTTATGATTGAATGGTTGAACAGGGAAAGTCATACATGGATACATGGATCGAAATCCAGGCCATGCTGAAAAAGCCAATTTTGATTCATCTATGGCAAGCTTTACCTTTTTCTCTAATGTAAAGAATAATACACACTATGGGTTTTTTTTTTCTTACAACCCAGCGGGCTGAACAAAAAAACCCTGAAAAGCTCAGGAGGAGCCGCTGTACTAATTATCCGATGTTAGTACAATGATATCCATGCTGAGCTATTGTGTTCTGACAGGGGGAAGGCCCCCATCAGAACACACTGGTCAGTGCTCTGAGCCATTGGCTGAGAGCGCTAATTGCATGCCGATCTTCAGACAGAAGCCAGACGCTTGGCTGGCTTCTTTTGAACCGGCTGCCATACACACGGGCCAAATGTCATCCAGTTTCTATTGAACCAGCCGATACCGCCCAATATTCAGCCCGTGTGTATGGGGCTTTATAGGCCAAATTTTTTTTATATACTTGGAGTTGAGATTGTGGAGCCACCGGAACTGTTGTGTAAAAGTTAATGAAAGTCAAAATAGGTGAGTCATGCATACTGAGGTCCGAGGATGTAACTAAGGTGTAATCAAGCTGCAGTCACATGAAATGCTCTATCTAGTTAAATATTCAGTTGATAACTGTAAAGTGGTATACCCAGCCACCCCACTACACACACTTTCAAACTGAATATTATAAGGTGCCACTTGAAATCTATAGATACTTCAAAAGCGTGCATATATAGGTCATGCCTTTAATTAATAAACTAGCCAGAAAAATGGCATTACAAAGTATTTGTGTCAATGCATGGTCCAATTATAACGCCAGGGTCTCCACTCTTTGTAAACATCACTAGCTCAGCACAGATCATGTGCAAAAGGTACCTGTAAAGAAAGTAAGATTAATATTTATAGAATCATATTTTATACTTTACCTCTGTTTTCTTTATCACTGGGCATGGCGTCACCACAAAGCAGGCCAAATCTTGTGGGAATACACTCCAGTCCAGTCCATTGCAAATGCATCTTCTAGTGAGATTTGGGCTTCTCTGCATTCCCTAGAATCTCACCAGGAGTGGGACATCACCCTCACCTAGGCACGGTAGGCACCGAACTAGGGTGAGGTAAGTATAAAATCAAACTTTTTTTTCACAGGTACCTTTTGCATTAAGAGCTAGTGATTTTTAAGGGGGGGTCAAAACATTACATTTTACTACAGTGTAAGTGTTGAGAACCAGATTTGGTGTTTCAGCAAAATGTATCAACTGCCACAGAGTTGCTGGTCTGTCTCTAAGCATTTGAGTTAAACCAATTTCAAAAGGACAGTACTCAAATTAAACTTGTTTGGTATTATTGAATTGCTTTTCTTGATTACTTGGGAGCGCTCTGATCCTGGGGACTCTTGGAGATGAGTGGAGATTGGGAGCAGTTTGCCATTGTGAGATGTATTCTTTACAGCGTGTTTGACCCACTGTTAACCCAGGGGTCTAACATTGAGGTGAGCAAGCACTTGTAACACTTGGTGGAGGGGAGCACCTTGGTGGAACTTTGGAATCCTTTCATCGCTACACCCACATGTTTATTGTGCTTGTCTCTGCTCCATCTTTATATTATTCATGTGGATTTGGACTGCCTACTGTTTATGATCCAATAGCGCTGCACTTTTTATTTTATTTATGTATGTATTTTGGAGTTTGTGAATTCTCCTTAGTGTTCAGCTGGCTTGTTAAGTTCTGTTTCTCATATTGCGCTGACTGTTTCTTACCTTTATCAGTGATGTCATTGCGGCTCATCCATTCAAAGGCCTGGAGCCCACCAACCTGGAAGGAAGACCGGGTGAAGATGGAAGCCCATTGGTGACAGCACGCCCCCGGAGGGCTTCGTTTTAAGGTAAGTTTCACATAATGCGTTAGTATGCGATGCATACTAACACATTATAACATTGCCTTGCAGGAGGATTTTTTTTTTTATATACCAAGTTTAATTTAAAGACCTAAGTGACGGGATCTCTTTTCAAATATTTGCAGCTCTGTATTTATTAATAAATCAATAAATCTATTTAATTTTTCTGCAGTCAGTGAATGTACACTGAGCAAAAGTATAAATGCAACACTTTTGTGTTTGCCCCTATTTATCACGAGCTGAACATAAAGATCTACAACTTTTTCTATGTACACAAAAGGCCTATTTCTCTCAAATATTGTTCACAAATCTGTATAAATCTGTGTTAGTGAGCACTTCTCCTTTGCTGAGATAATCCATCCACCTCACAGATGTGGCATATCAAGATGCTGATTAGACAGCATGATTATTGCACAGGTGTGCCTTAGGCTGGCCACAATAAAAGCCCACTCTAAAATGTGCAGTTTTACTGTAAGGGGGGGGGGGTCCAAAAACCAGTCAGTATCTGGTGTGACCACCATTTGCTCAAGCAGTGCAGCACATGTCCTTCGCATAGAGTTGATCAGGTTGTTGATTGTGACCTGTGGAATGTTGGTCCATTCCTCTTCAATGGCTGTGTGGAGTTGCTGGATATTGGCAGAAACTGAAACACGCTGTCGTATACGCTGATCCAGAGCATCCCAAACATGGTCAATGGGTGACATGTCCGGTGAGTATGCTGGCCATGCAAGAACTGGGATGTTTTCAGCTTCCAGGAATTGTGTACAGATCCTTGCACCATGGGGCTGTGCATTATCATGCTGCAACATCAGGTGATGGTCGTGGATGAATGACACAACAATGGACCTCAGGATCTCATCATGGTATCAATAAAATGCACCTGTGTTCATTGTCCATAGCATACGGCTGCCCATACCATAACCCCACTGTCACCATGGGCCACTCCATCCACAACGTTGTCATCAGCAAACCGCTCACCCACACAACGCCATACACGCTGTCTGCCATCGGCCCTGCACAGTGAAAACCGGGATTCACCCGTGAAGAGAACACCTCTCCAAAGTGGCAGAAGCCATTGAATGTGAGCATTTGCCCACTCAAGTCGGTTACGATGACGAATTGCTGTCAGGTCGAGACCCCGATGAGGACGACAAGCTACAGATGAGCTTCCCTGAGACAGTTTCTGAGTTTGTGCAGAAATTCTTTGGTTATGCAAACCGATTTTTGCAACAGCTGTCCGGGTGGCTGGCCTCAGGCGATCTTGGAGGTGAAGGTGCTGGATGTGGTGGTCCTGGGCTGGTGTGGTTAGATGCATGGGCATCTGCAGAACTTTTTTCAGGGGGGGGGCATGATTTTAAGGTCACCCATGCTCTGCCCCTTTTCGACAATGCCATTATCACATTATCACAGTCAGAGACTGCAGACGTAGTACAGGAGAGGGTCAGAGACTGCAGACGTAGTAATGGAGATGGTCAGACTGCAGACATGGTACAGGAGACGGTCAGACACTGTGGACATGGCACAAGAGACTGTAAGATTGCAGACATGGCACAAGAGACTGTAAGAGACTGCATAAATGTGGGGGGGGGGGTGGAGTAACAGAGAGAGACGGGGGTGACAGAGAGACAGAGGGGGGTAACAGAGAGGGGTGAGAGAGAGAGGGGGGTCAGAGAGAGAGACCCCTAGCCCTGGCTGCAGTCCCTCTAGTGCCCCTATGTCTAATGGTGTGTGTAATGCTCAGTACAGTACCCTGCATGCCAGTAGAATGTCCATGATGGCAAGCAGCTGGCAAGACCTGTTTTCATTCTGGGTGAGGGCAGGAGATGCTCTGTTCCTTCCATCGGATCTATGATGTGACATGGAGCGGTCCCTGGCTGCTTGCATTTCCTGCCTGTCCTTGTTCTCTAAGCCCCCGGTTAGTCTGTCTTCCGGGCCTGGAAGCGGTGAGGAGGTTTAAGGAGTTCAGGGGTTTCAGGCTCTGGGAGGTGCTGGGGATGCTGTACCCGCTGCTCCTGGCATCTGCCGCATTCCTTTCCATCTCCTGGGCTGCTCGCTCATACTATGTAGACCGGGTGATGTCATTCTGACCACCCCTTGAGGCCTTCACTGTCCCGCTCCTCGCACCAGCTGTCACCGGCCCTGCTAAACCGTGTACAGGTGCGAGCAGGGCCCGCCACTGGTGCTACGATAAGGACAAAGTGGGGAACCCCGATATGATCCCTAATTCCAGGGGGGGGGGGCGCTTGCCCCCCTTGCCCCTACCTGCGGACGCCCATGGTTAGATGTGGTCTGAGGTTGTGAGGCCAGTTGGATGCACTGCCAAATTCTCTGAAATGCCTTTGGTGACGACTTATGGTAGAGAAATGAACATTCAATTCAAGAGCAACAGTTCTGGTGGACATTCCTGCAGTCAGCATGCCAATTGCACGCTCCCTCAAAACTTGTGACATCTGTGGCATTGTGCTGTGTGATAAAACTGCACATTTTAGAGTGGCTTTTTATTGTGGCCAGCCTAAGGCACACCTGTGCAATAATCATGCTGTCTAATTTGCATCTTGATATGCCACACCTGTGAGGTGGATGGATTATCTCAGCAAAGAAGAAGTGCTCACTAACACAGATTTAGACAGATTTGTGAACAATATTTGAGAGAAATAGGCCTTCTGTGTACATAGAAAAAGTGGTAGATTTTTAAGTTCAGCTCATGAGAAATAGGGGCGAACGCATAAGTGTTGCGTATAGAATTTTGCTCAGTGTATATTAATTTAGATTGGTATCATGCTCTTGCAGTCCCCTGTACAGCAGAGATCAGACTGGTAGAGCAAGGGTTATCGCAAGGAGCCATGTATTTGTGAAGCGATACCTGTGTGTTAACCGCTTAGCGACCACCCCACGCAGATATACTGCAGCATGGCGGCTGCTCTGTGCCAGATCACGTACCTGGTACGTAATCTGACACTTCTGGGTCTGGGGTGTGCGCCGCCACCCACGACCCGCTTCCGCTCAATTGTACACAGTGGGAGCCAATCAGTGGGTCCAGCGGACGCGATGTCTGCTGGGACCCGCCGATCGTTCAGGAGAAAGGCAGAAAGGTGGTCTGCTTATGTAAACAAGACAGACCGCCGTTCTGTGAGAGAGGAATATGCTGAGCCTGTGTTCACGGATCTTTACATTCCCCCAGTCAAAGCATCTCACCCACAGTTAGTAATCACTCTCAGGAAAACAGTGAACCCTTTGATCGTCCCTGATGTTAACCCTTCCCTGCCAGTGTCATTAGTACAGTGACAGTGCATATTTTTTAGCACTTATCATGGTATTAGTGTCACTGGTCCCCAAAAAATATCAAGTGTCAGTTAGGCTGCTTTCACACTGAGGCGGGGGGCTTTAGCGGTAAAGCGTTGCAAGTTTTATTGGTGCTTCACCGCAATTATAGCGGTGCCATAGCACCGCTATGCAGGTGGAAAAGGGCGCTTTTAACCCCCAAGAATGGGATAACAAGGGGTTAAAAGTGCCACCGCTTGGTGCTTCCGATGCGGTATGCAGCCGCTTCGAAATCGCCGCCCATTGATTACAATGGAGGGGGCGGTGTAGGAGCAGTGTATACACCACTCAACGTACTGCCCCAAAGATGCAGCTTGCAGGACTTTTTTTCTTGTCTTGCAAGCGCACCGCCCCGGTGTGAAAGCACTCTGGCTTTTTCAGGAGTTTTTCAGGCGATGTACAGACGCTATTTTAAGTACAGAAGCTCCTGAAAAAGGAACCAGTGTGAAAGGGGTCTAAGTGTCTGATTTGTCTGCCGCAATATCGCAGTGCCGCTATAAGTTGCTGTACGCCGTCATTACTAGTAAAAAAAGAAATAAATAAAAATATCCCATAGTTTGTAGACGCTATAACTTTTGCACAAGTCAATCAATATACACTTATTAGGATTTTTTTTTACCAAAAATATGTAGCAGAATACATATTGGCCTTAATTGATGAAGAAATTTGATTTTTAAGTTTTTTTTATTGGGAATGTTTTATAGTAGAAAGTAAAACATTGTTTTTTTTTAAATTGTCGGTCATTTTTTGTATATAGCATAAAAAAAAGAAAACCACAGAGATGATCAAATACCCCTTAAAAAAAAGCTTTATATGTGGGGAAAAAAGACATACATTTTACTTGGGTACAGCATCGCACGACCGCGCAATTTTCAGTTAAAGAGGAAGTAAACCTCTAAGGGTTAACAGTGTTCCCTGGGTGTGTTCTAACTGTATTTGGGCTGCCCTAGCAGGGGAAGGGAGGTTCCCCTGCTCTACATTCCCTTGTATCGCATAGAAGCCCATTATGTGCCACTTACATGCAAACGAAGCCTGAGACGTCCAGCGCTGCCCCCTGTGCTGGCAGCGTTCATCTTCTGCCCCTCTTCCTTCCAGGGCCGCGATCTCTGGCTCTGTGACTGGCCGGAGTCGTGTGACTTCACTCCCGCGCATGCACGCGGGAGCCGCCAGTCACAGCACGATCACAGTGAAGAAAAAGCACGGAGGCCGTTTCTTCACTGCGCATGTGCCAAAATGATGTCGGCACATCTCTTACACTGCATATCTCCTTAACCGTTCAGGTTTGGGAGATATGCAGAGAACCTACAGGTAAGCCTTATTATAGGCTTACCTGTAGGTTAAAGTGGTTGTCACGAGTTTACAACCACTTTAAAGTAACTCAGTGCCGGAAAGTAAAAAATGGCCTGGTTATGAAGGGGGGTAAACCTTCTGGAGCTGAAGTGGTTAAACAAGAACATGCTGATAGGAGTAGAGAACAAAGTGGCAGAGAAATTTCATTGTTTAACCGCTTGCCGACTGGTGGTCGGCAATTGACGGCGACAGAATGGCTCCTCTGCGCAAATCGCCGTCATATGACGGCGGCTGCGAGATCGCGTACAGTGAGCGTGCGTGCCGCCGGAGGCGCGCCCGCACGCTCACTGTGTCCGGGGAGGGCCAGAGAGCTGGTGCGGCGGATTCGATCTCTGCCGGCCACCCGCGATGCCCCCCCGGAGTGAAAGAACGGAGGCCCGTGTAAGTAAACACGGACCTCCGTTCTGTGACGGGGAAGGGCTGTGATCACAGCCTTCCTCTACATGGAAACTGTGATCACTTCCCTTAGCCTGCTAGGGCAGCCCAAATACAGTTAGAACACGCCCAGGGAACACTGTTAACCCTTAGAGCGCCCCCTGCAGGTTAACCCCTTCACTGCCAATGGCATTTACACAGTAATCAGTGCATTTTTATAGCACTGATCGCTGTATAAATGCCAATGGTCCCAAAAAAGTGTCAAAATGTTCCGACATGTCCGCTGAAATATCGCAGTACCGATAAAAATCGCAGATCGCCGCCATTACTAGTAAAAAATAAATAAAAAAAAAAAACCCCAGAAATGAATTCTCATCATCCGTAAACGCGACCACTTTTGCGCAAACCAATCAATAAACGCCAATTGCGATTTTTTTTATCACAAATATGAGGAAGAATATAAATCGGCCAAAACCGATGAAAAAAAATTTTTTTTTATATATTTTTTTGGATTTGTATTTTAGCAAAAAGTAAGAAATTTGGGTTTTTTTGCAAAATTGTCGCTCTTCTTTTGTTTATAGCGGCGATCAGAAATGACGCAGCGGTGATCAAATACCACCAAAAGAAAGCTCTATTTGTGGGAAAAAAGGACGCAAATTTCGTTTGGGTACAACGTCGCATGACTGCGCAATTTTCAGTTAAAGCGACGCAGTGCCGAATCGCAAAAAGGGCTCTGGTCCTCAAGGGGGAAATCCTTCCGGGGCTGAAGTGGTTAATCACAGCTGGGGATGGGCCAAGACTTGAATTTTATTTAACTGAGACAGTAAAAATCAGGTATTTTCCCCTGTCAGATAGGGTTGTGCTGTGTGACAGAGCTGTGAAAATTTCAGGGCTAAATGGACAGAAATACATAACGTTTGGCAGGTAAATAGCTCTCATATAAGCATCCCATGTGTGCATTTCATTGTTTGCCTGAAGTTCAATTTTAGGTAAGCATACAGCAATATTATAACTCTTTTAATATATTGACCCTTGAGTGGGAGCTTTAAGCATGTGAGGCTCCAGGGAGAATGTGGGGTACAGAGCAAGGCATTGGCCTTAAGGCCATTAGCACTGCACATGGAGAACATCTTATAACCCATGTCAATCATGGTAGAACCATACTGTGCTAGCCTTTTCCCAGATTTTTTCACCACCCATGTCAAGCTTGTGGTCACCGCGTTTCAATGGCCTTTCATTCTTTTAGCTTTGTCCATGCTTTCTTTCATTCTGTAGACTTTTCCACCCCGGAATCCTTGGTGTCCACAAATGAGAGCAGTTGGTTCTCTTTTCTTACACAATTGTTAATGGACCCACCTTATGCACAGTTTTGTTTGTGTCCTGTATGTAGGAGGATTTGCTGACCTCGTAATTAGCTACACAAAATAAGATTGTCTGGCTGTTGTGAAGAATGAACAGGAATGCACTCAAAAGGAAAAATTGGTCCCCTAATGACTTAAGCCCTTTTGTTTGCGGTCAATTAAGTACATTTAGGATTTACTTCCTAGATACAAGGTTAGCAAGTTTCTAAAAAGTTTTACATTGTTGTTTCCTCTGTAATATACAATTTATTTTTAATCCTCTATAATCATAAAACTGTTTTATTGTTTTTTTCTGTGTCAGTTGGAAAGAGAGAGAAAAAAAATATAGTAAATGTTATATAGTGTTCTCAAAACAGCTCATTTATTCAAATTAACATACAGCATGGGACGGCTTGTTTTTTCCTGTCTCTTTTTACTTGGTCTTTTAGGGAAGTAAAGATATCTATATCTATATATATATCTATATATATATATATAGTATCTCACAAAAGTGAGTACACCCCCCATATTTTTGTAAATATTTTATTATATCTTTTCATGTGACAACACTGAAGAATGGGAAATAGACGTATGAGTGCTGCCAGCATTGATGGACAGGTTGAAGGGGTGGGGGGTCAGCCTGTCAGTGCTCAGACCATATGCCGCACACTGCATCAAATCTGTCTGCATGGCTGTCATCCAAGAGGGAAGTCTCTTCTAAAGATGATGCACAAGAAAGCCCACAAACAGTTTGCTGAAGACAAGCAGGCTAAGGACATGGATTACTGGAACCATGTCCTGTGGTCTGATGAGACCAAAATAAAATGATTTGGTGTCAAGAGTGTGTGGCGGAAACCAGGTGAAGAGTACAAAGACAAGTGGTCTTGCCTAGAGTTAAGCATGGTGGTGGGAGTGTCATGGTCTGGGGCTGCATGAGTGCTGCTGGCACTGGGGAGCTACAGTTCATTGAGGGAACCATAAATACCAACATGTACTGTGACATACTGAAGCAGAGCATAATCCCTTCCCTTCGGAGACTGGGCTGCAGGGCAGAATTCCAACATGATAACGACCCCAAACACACCTCCAAGATGACCACTGTCTTGCTAAAGAAGCTGAGGATAAAAGTGATGGACTGGCCAAGCATGTCTCCAGACCTAAACCCTATTGAGCATCTGTAGGGCATCCTCAAATGGGAGGTGGAGGAGGTCTCTAACATCCACCAGCTCCATAATGTGCTCATGGAGGAGTGGAAGAGGACTCCAGTGGCAACCTGTGTAGCTCTGGTGAACTCCATGCCCAATGGGGTTAAGGCAGTGCTAGAAAATAATGGTGGCCACACAAAATATTGACACTTTGGGCCCAATTTGGAAATTTTCACATAGGGGTGTACTCACTTTTGTTGCCAGTGGTTTAGACATTAATGGCTGTGTGTTGAGTTATTTTGAGGGGACAGAAAATTTACACTGTTATACAAGCTGTACACTCACTATTTTACATTGTAGCAAAGAGTAGAAACATAGAAACATAGAAAAGTGACGGCAGAAAAAGACTGAGTAGTCCATCGAGTCTGCCCCCTCTCACCCATTTATTTTTTTTTTTCTTTATTTTTTTTTTTTTTTTTTTACATTAACCTTGTTGTCTGACTATGGATTTAGAATCTTTCATAATAAAATGACTTTCCCACCAACTACTAACCTTATTCGATGGTTGTCTCCAACACTCTGTCAGTTGTCATTTACCGAAGTTTGTACGAACCCTATTTGTATTTAGGTATCAGTCTGTTGTTCCAATTACATTTTTTTTTTTTTTTTTTTATTTCTTTTTTTTTTTATTTACCCACTCTCCCCCGTCTGAGCTACCTGATGAGTCAGAAAAAGACGGCAGTGAAAAGATACAAAGATACAAAGATGAGAAACGATGTTACATTTTATCACTCACATGTCGAACATATTGTCACATTTAAAAGACAGGGGAGTTTTATTGAGTTGTGTGTCGGTAATTACAGATTTGGTGACCGTTGTTTTCACTCATGTGGGGATACACTTTTAAAGGTTTAACCCGGGTTTCACAGTTATAAAACACACCGGTGGTAATAAAAGATCGTGACGGAATTGGGGTAACCCGTACCTCAAGTGGTCTCGATGTGTCCAACGGTGACCTCAGGAGAAGGTGAGGAGGT
>BLSH010170555.1:82665-106771 GCA_018402905.1 Glandirana rugosa | reverse complement strand
TCTGCTATCCGAAGTACTTTCTTGTGTTGTCCATTATGCACAGGTAAGACCTCTGAAAATGTAACAGTACACCCTAACTGTTGAAGATCCTGGCCCAAATTCTGAAAATCCTTCTGCACAGAATGCACATCATTCTGGGACAAATCATTTGTGCCAAGGTGCACAACAACATCAACATTGCACTCTTCGTTAGCTTTTTTGACAATTCTTACAATGCGCCCCTTATCTCTCCTAACAGTAGCACCAGGCAAACACCTAACTTCCTTTGACACTTCCACATGATTTCCTATAGCAACACCTCTTACAATTGAATCACCAATAAGAAGATGACTTCTCCTTTTAGGAGCCTTATCCACAACTCTTGCCTGGTGAGCAGCCTCAGATAAAACAATTACTTTTGGAATTGCATTTTTTTTCTCAAGCTCCTCCATGAGTAATTTCTTCAGTGTTGTCACATGAAAAGATATAATAAAATATTTACAAAAATGTGAGGGGTGTACTCACTTTTGTGAGATACTGTACATACACATACTAGGGTCAAATTAGACAGGAGCCAATTATCCTACCAGCATGTATTTGGAGCATAGGAGGAAACAGGAGTACCTGAAGGAAACAAATACAGGAACAGGAAAAACTTGAAAGCTCCAGACATGTAGTGTTGTGGTTGTGATTCGGACCAACGACTGTAGGGCTGCCAAGCAGAGGTGTTAACCACCAAGCCTCTGCGCTAGCCACTAAATCACTAAGCAAAAGTATGCCTGTGAGAGTGGATTGCCATTATAGTGATGAAAGCAGGGGGCTGTGAGAGAAGGAGTGGCCAGATGTGTTGAGAGGTGCTACGGGCATGTTGCATGGTAAAGGAAGGAGGTGAAAGGTGCAGGCACACTGGGTGGTGCCCCCCACAGCACGAACATCTAACTAAATTCTCATGGTCAAAGGAGAACACATTACAATTATTTGAACTCCGAGGATGAAGGGAAAACATCTGACTGACCACTGAGTATGAAGATGCTCTGGTTATGAAGGGGTCTCACCTATCCAGGCTCTGATGGTGAATGGGGACACACCTATCTATGCTCTGGAGATAAAGGGGACACTAGTGTCTGAGTCTGAGGGTGAATAAGGACACACATGTCAGAGACTGGGAATGAATGGAATGTAGTTGTATCACCTGATATCTAGGAGTGAAAGGGAATCACCTATCTGGGGGTGAATTAAACACACATGTCTCACTTGGACTCTTAGGGTGAATGGAACTCCATACTAATGAGACGGAAGTTAGGGATGTGTCATGGGTCTTCTTCTCTTTCTGGAATATGTCCCTTAGCAGAGTGTTCTGCTGGCTGGAATCCTGCTAAAGGGGGCATTCTATTTCCCAGGGAGTGCTTTTATGGGTCACTGCATCCCCAAGCCCCAGAGTGCTCTTTGCTTGAGCTCCACTCCTCACATCTCTCTTTCAGCTGCTGGTGCACCAAAATGGGTCTCTTCTGGTGCCAGAGGCTTCAAAGCTCCAAGCGTTCCTCCCCACTATCATGATAGGCACTCACATGCTGGTACATGCAGGGAAGGTATGGATTTTTCTCCCATGCCATCACTGATGGGGCTTGGATAATGAAGATCTAGGTGGCTTTAGAGACCTTGGCTAACAGGGTGTCACGTACCTGGTGGATGAGTCTGACTTATGCAGGGGATCACCTCTCTTGCGGCTCTGGTTCGAGAGCCCCTGGTAGTGCAGACAGGGAGCTCAAGAGCACAGGGGGGCACGAGGGTTGGACTGGGTCACTTGGTGGTGTGTGAAGGTCCACTGGAGCTCGTGCAAGCAGAAGAATGGTCGTACAGTCCAGGTCGGCAACAGGCTGGCAATGCGGTACAGATGGAGCAGGCAGGCGGGTGGTCAGGTGCAAGCAGGGTCAGCAACATGCGGGCAGCAAAGGTACAGAAGGATCAGACAGGAGAGTAGTCGTAAACAGGCTGGGGGTCAGGGCAGGCAGAAAGCAACAAATCCAAGTAAAGCCGGGGTCACAGGTGCAGGAAAGTCTCTCAAAGTAGTTACAGGAGTCACTTGAACGCTGTAGAATGGACAGCATCTGCTGCAGGGCGTTGTCTGTTTAAACAGGCCGTTTTGGCGCGCACGCGCGAATGCATGCGGGTGCGCAGGCGCGCGCAAATGCGCACAGACACCAGGAAACAGCCATTTTCCTAACATTGGGTGACCAAGGGGCAAGTGTGATGCCATCTCCCCTGTATCTGAGTGGACAGGAGTGTGGGGATTGGTTTGAAGAGGGGGAATTGTCAGGAATGGAGCAGGCTAAGGGTGGCCATACACACTACAATTTTATTGTACAATCCCTTTACAATCTCATTTAAATTCCAATCATACAGGCCCTTACACTGCATATAATAGTTGTTGGTAGATCTAAAGGAGATTGTACAATCAGATTGTATAGTGCATGGTCAATTTAAGGAGGGTGCATTGGCCATTAATGGAGTGATGTGGAAGATATAGTGCCAGGAGAAGGAGAGCGGGCACTTGGGTAAGGTGAGTGATTGTAACTGGTACTTTGTGTGGGCTAGCAAATGAAGAAACAGAGGAGGTACTCGGGACAGTAATAAATTGAAGGGCTGTTTGATCGTGGCTTTGCACGGTACTTTTGTTTCTTAGTGTAACTGGTCAATAGAGTGGTAGAGATGGGGAATAGAATAGGAAGAAAGAAAATAAATTACTACTGTAAGCAGAATCTCCCACTGGCCAAATGAAACTCGCCTCCAGATTTTGCACTCTCCGTATGTAAGAGGTGTAGTTGATTTGACTGTTGCTTGTGACAATTAGCCTACATAGTTGTTAACAATAACCTAGTAATCGGCCTAAGAATTGTGCCTTGGGCCTTACATGCTTGCTATGATTTCAGCTTTAGTTGGCCACTCAAGGAGTTGCCCTGAGCTAATTGTTTTGTCATTTTGACCTTAAATGATTTACTGTTCTGAAACCATTTCACTGTTAAATTGTTACCACCCTTCAACTAGGTTGTCAATGCTGAATTCCAGCCAGACATAAAGAAAAGACCAAGCAATGCAGTTATGTCTTTAATCCAGACTCACAAAGGGAAGTGCAGCACTGAGGTCCAGTCACTGCTGCAGTGCACATGTGATATCATTGACCATACTGAAAGGAGGAGAGAGCTGAGCAACCAGAGGGATGGGCTCATCAGTCTGCTGCTGCTCCAAAGATATCCAATCATAAGTTGGGAACAGGGAGGTCAGCTAGTTGTATTGCTCAATGGTAAGGTCACCAGCCTGGCTTTGCTGTCTGGCAGGTCTATGTTAATCCCAGGGTGGATTATACAGGTAACAAAACTCCCATATATGTATCTCAACCATATTTAGGTGTTTGTTTAGGCCTAGCTTCCACCTAAGCTTTGTACAGACTATTATACAAACAAATGTCACTTGCCCCCACCTATAACTGACCTTTACAGCAAAGAGCATTGGAAGGGCAGACACGTGTCAAACAAAACCAAAGAATTTCCAAGCTCAACTTACTGGCTAGCTTGCGACCAACCAAATGAACCTGTCTGACAGTATGCCTCAAAAACAGGGGTTTGGTTACACACATTTGCAAATGCATGCATAAACTGCAGGCCGGCGGGAAGGCACCCTTTATAATGCAGAACCTATCTCTGTATAAGAGTCTTCACAATGGAAGCACATGCATTTAATGAATAGATGTAGGGCAGGTGACTGGAGGAGCCCAACCCTCGTTAAAGGTACTGGAACACATTGGACATCCAGCACATTGCACAATGGCGGCTAAGGTGTCAGTGTGTTGCCTCACCAATATATCAACAATACAAACAAATGTCACATGCCCCCACTTATAACTGGCCTTTACAGCAAGGAGCACTGGAAGGGAAGACACATGTCAAACAAAAGCAAAGAATTTCCAAGCTCAACTTACTGACTAACTTGCGACCAACCAAATTAACCTGGCTAACAGTATGCGTTAAAAACAGGGGTTTGGTTACATACATTTGCAAATGCATGAGTAAGCATGTACACACTACTAGTTTTTTTTTTTGTTCACCCAGCAGATTGAATGGAAAAAAATTGACAGCTCAGGTCAGAGCCTCCTTGCTGAGCTACCGTGTTCTGAAAGGGGACAGCCCCCCCCCCCCGCCAGTAAACTCCGGTCAGCGTTCTCAGCCATTGGCTGAGAGCATTGATTGGTAGCGGGTTGGCAGACCTTTTTTGGTCATGACCTTTCAACAGAAGCCAGCCAAATGTCCGGCTTCTGTTGGACTGGTGTCGCACACACGTGTCGAATGTTGGCCGGTTCCTATTGAACCAACCGATGCTGCCCGACATTTGGCCCGTGTGTACTAGGCTTAAGGAGTATAATTTGTGCTGTCCAAACAGCAGTAGAGCAGTTGACAGTCCTGCCAACATAACTCACAAAGGGGAGGTGGGCACAGCATGGAGCAGGGAGATGTACCAGCTTAATGTGGGATAAATATTAGTATACTGGATTAGTTTTCTCGTCTGACCAATTGATTGTTTCTTGTGTTGTTGTGAAAGCATCACACAAATTAAAGATCGTCACCCACCATGCCTAACAATTTCCATAGGATCGTATTTTAAGGCTTATCACATGCAGAAATTCTCCAGCATGGTTAAACATCTCTGAAATTACACAGCAATCAATGCTCTTTTCTTTGACTTCTTAAATCCTTTACAACTGTCAGCGGGACATCTCAGCTGTGCACATGGACATTTGTGTTCTACTAGCCCTAAAGGCTTTAAATCACAGGAGCAACATTTATTTCAGCACTAACCATTGAGGACAAGCAGAACATGTCTATCTAACTCATATCTGACAGATATAGAAATGTCAGTTCCACACTATTCATACAGATAGTTCTTTTATCCTGGAACTCCACTCGTGAAATAAGAAAGTTTAATATCCGCATCAATATTGAGGAGCAAAAACCATTAATTATTCTGCCTCCTAAGAAATAAACTCAAACACGATCATAAATAGAAATTTCTGGACAATGCCAACTAGTAATCACCAGTTATGAAAATGACCAATTCACTCATTTGTGATTCACTAGAAAATTTGCATGCAGATCTGTCTTCAGAGCATCCAGCAATTCAGTAACTCAATAGTCAATAGTGATTTGTGAATTGTATTATTCACTGCAAATTTAACACATTTACCAACATATATTTAAGAAAAGAAACACCTTTGCAGTTCACTGATTTGCCTGATTGTTTAGGGCCCATTCGCAGTTGCAAAAAAACCCATGCTCCGCGTGTGTTTACAGCACTGCGTTCAAAACGCACGTTAGTAGCGATCTGCAGTGGGTGTAAATATTACGTTGTTGACACCCCAACTACAGAAGTCCTATGCGATGCAGTGAGCTTCCAAACATAGCCCATGTGCTACTTTTGGTGCTGTGTCATTTCAGTCTATTCACAATGATTGGGCTGAAATCGCACAGCACAGAACTGCAAGCGCACATTCCTGTGCGATTCCCGCTGTGTAACCCTTAACCACTTGACCTCCCTAAGATTTACTGCATGACCAGGCCATTTTTTGCAATACGGCACTGTGTTACTTTAACTAGCAACTGCGTGCGGCGCTGTACCCAAATAAAATGTATCTCTTTTTTTTTTTACCACAAATAGAGCTTTCTTTTGGTGGTATTTGATCATCTCTGTGTTTTTTATTGTTTGCGCTATAAAAAAAAGACTGAAAATTTTGAAACAAAAACAATATTTTTACATTCTGCTATAAACCTATCCGATAAAAAAATTAGAAAATCAAATTTCTTAATAAATTTAGGCCAAAATGTATTCTGATACATATTTTTGGTAAAAAAAATCCCAATAAACGTATATTGATTGTTTATGCAAAAGTTATAGCTTCTACAAATTATGGGATATTTTTATTTATTCATTTTAATAGTAATGGTGGCGATCTGTGACTTATAGCAGGACTGCAATATTGCAGCAGACATTCTGCAACTAAATTACATTTTTTACACTTTTTGGGGACCAGTGACACTAATACATTGATCGATGCAAAAAAATGCACTGTCACTGTACTAATGACACTGGCTGGGAAGGGGTTAATAATCAAGGGCGATCAAAGGGTTAATTGTGTGCCTAGCCAGTGATTTTCATATTATGTGTGCTGCTTTTACTAGGGGAAGGCATGGATCCATGTCCCTGCTTTGCAGAGACACATGATCCATGTCTTTCCTCCTATCAGAATGGCAATCTGCCTTGTTTACATAGGCAGACCACCATTCTGCCTCTTTGCTGGAGGATCGGAAGGTGCCAGTGGAGATCAAGTTGACAGTACCCACTGCTGGGCTCCCGCTGTGTGTGATCCCAGCACGAGCAAGCCGACGGCTGTGTGCATGTGTGTCCTCTACCCGGAAGAGCCTGATCATGTATATATAGCCATTAAGTGGTTAAAAATTAACTAATGGCAAAGCTTTTTTTTCATTTTGGTTATAAAAAGGGACAGTTATAACCCCTGTCAGGTCTTGCCATCTGTGTCTCATTGGGGAGATTTCCCTTCACTTCCTGTCCCACAGCCAAAACAAGAAGTCAGAGAAACCCCCTCCAAAGTGAGGAAATACTGGGTTGTCATCAGGGTTCCCAGTACTCCTGTCCCCATCTTTCACTGTCACCAGGTTGCGGTCCCCAGGACAAAAAGAGAGGATAAAACTCCCTAACGGGGGCACAGACAGCAATAATAACTTGACAGATGTTTCAATCACTCTCCACTCTATCCAAAATGTTTTTAAAAATGTCCCTTTAGTCATACTTCAACCGCTTGCCAACCGTATAACTTACATATATGGCGGCAAGGTGGCTCTGCTGCATAGGATCACATACCTAGTGTTAGTTACCTAGTACTAGTGTCACTGGTCCCCAAAAGTGTCGAAAGTGTCAGTTAGTGTTCAGTTTGTCTGCAGCAATATCGCAGTCCCACTATAAGTCGCTGATTGCCACCATTACTAGTAAAAAAATAAAAATAAATAAAAATACTATAAATATATCCCATAGTTTGTAGACGCTATAACTTTTACACAAACCAATCAATATACGCTTATTGGGATTTATTTTACCAAAAACATGTAACAGAATACATATTGGCCTTAAATGATAAAGAAATTAGATTTTTTACATTTTTTATTGGATGTGTTTTATAGCAGAAAGTAAAAAATGTTGTTTTTTTTTCTTCAAAGTTGTATTTTTTTGTTTATAATGCAAAAAATAAAAACCGCAGAGCTGATCAAATGCCACTAAAAGAAAGCTCTATTTGTGGGAAAAAAAGGACATAAATTTTATTTGGGTAAAGCATAGCACGACCGCGCAATTGTCAGTTAAAGTAACGCAGTTCCATAACCCCAAAAAAGGCCTGGTCATGAAACCTTTCGGAGGTCAAGTGGTTAATAAGCAATCATTAATATATTCAGGCAACATAGCAAGCGATTAAATTCAACTTTTTTTTTGCTGATTTAAAGTGATTGTAAGGCTGCTTTCACACTGAGGCGTTATACAGATGCTATTTAGCTAAAAATAGTGTCTGTAAAGCTCCTCAAAAGTCCCCCCCAATCCACCCCAATGTGAAAGCCCTGAGTGCTTTCACACTGGGGCGGTGCGCTAGCAGGACGTTACAAAAAGTCCTGCAAGCAGCATCTTTGGGGCGGTGAGGGGAGCGGTAATATACCGCTCCTCTACCGCCCCTGCCATTGAAATGAATGGTAAGCGCTTCCGAAGTGGCTGCACACCGCCTCGGTAGCGCTGAGCGCCGGCACTTTTAACCCCGTTTTAACTCCTTGTGGGGGGGTTAAAAGCGCGGCGCTCCCGCCCGCATAGCGGAGCCCTATCGCTGGTAAAACTCTGCTAAAACTAGCGGCCACCGCTTCAATGTGAAAGTAGCCTAAAGGTTACATTTTTTTAAAAAATAACAAGCATGTTATACTTACCTGCTCTGTGCAAGGGTTTTGCACAGAGTGGCTCCGATCCTCTTCTTCTGGGGTCCCCCAGAGGTGCTCCTTGCTCCCCCTCTTCTCGAATGCCCCCTTGGAGAAGCGCTTTCCCTAGGGGCACCCGTGCGGGCACGCTCCCGAGTCATGCTGCTGCGTCAATTGACACAGACAGCAGGACTCAGCCCCACCCCCGGCTCCCGTGCCACTGGATTTGATTGCAGTGGGAGCCAATGGCTCCTGGCACTATCAATCTATCCAATGAGGAACTGAGACATCGGCTGGAGCTGCTGGGCTCGTCATTGTCACTGGAACGATTGGGTTCAGGTAAGTAAAAGGGGGGGGGGGGGGCCTCTGGGGGCTGCTGCACTGCAGAAGGTTTTTCACCTTAAAGCAGAGTTCCACCCACAAATACATCTTTATATATTTCAAATCCTCAATGCACGATGAATCACCTTTGGAAAAAAAAAGTATACTCATCCTAAGTGCCCTGCTGCTATGTGGTTCCTGAAATCTTCCACTTTCTGATCTGCGGCACTGCGCATCACTTCCTGCCTCGCCTGGGCTCATGGGAGATGTGAGTCATCATTTCCCATGAGTCAGCTGGCATCCCTAAGCTGTAAAATCATGTTATTTCCAGACAGGAAATTACACGATTTTGTGGGGGAGAGACATGTTATCTATGTTACCATAACAACGGGCGGGACCTTCCTCCATCGCTGCCGACTGTAATGGAAACGAGACATACACTCGAAGTCAAGAGGTGCATGTTGGTTACCCAGCATGCACCTTATCCAGGAATAGATTTGAGGAGAGTGCGAGTGGGCTTCACATGCCCACAGCTAAGATGGAAACTCCCAGTAAAGAAAAAAATCAGCAATGTAAGTACAAAATAAATAGGAAGACTACCCAGATTTAAAGCTATCAATTACTTTATTTATGTAATGAATACTAACTAGGTGGATGCCAGCAAAAAAAAAAAGTTTATGTGGGTGGAACTCCGCTTTAATGCATAGAATGCATTAAGGTGAAGAACCTTGAGGGTTTACAACTCCTTTCAGAAATGCTTTCTGGTTGGTTGGAAATGGCTCTCTGTTGCATTGTACTGTATGTCATCACCATCCCTTTAGGTTCTAGTAAGCCCTATAACGTACAAAGATATATCGATTTATCCCACCATGGGAAACAATTTAGTAGATTCAAAATAGCACAAAAATAACTGCCATATTTTTGGACTTGTTTGCACTGAGCAATTTCAAATGTCAAACGATGACCCCCGATTTGTCAGTTATATTTACTTTATGTTCCTATTGATACAGCATCCAGTCGCACATAGTCAGAGAGCCGTAAATACATTTGTAGTTGACACTTGTGAATTATGAAACACTCTGGTGAATCCTATGAAGCTTTCTGTTACAAATCGCTTTACAAAGTCACATAAAACCACATGGCCTCTTCTTATTTGGAATAGATTTGTTCTAAAGAAAAGAAAAGGAATGTCACACAAAGCGTTTTCACAAAGCTTCAGCATAAACTAACATTGTCCCCATTCATAGAATGACATGGCTGAGAGCAAGAAGTATTAACAATAGAAGTCGTCCCTCTAGAAGGAGTGCGGGGGGGTTACATGGTGCCTGTTGATTGAAAGAAGCCACAAACCATTGGAAATTTGCTTTTTTTGTTGTTTGCTTTTACTGAGAAATAACAAAGAAATTACTGGAAAGAACAACATTTACTGGTGCTTTTTTTGCAGAATATATACATAACACTAAAGAACATAATATCTTTTAATTGCTTATAGAAATGTTTATGCCTACGTTTACAATAAGAGTTACTTTGTGTATAAGCAAAATAAAACAACTCAAATAGTACCAGGGGTAATTAAAGGGTCTGCCTGCCCTTAGGCTGCCCTTGGTCTGCATGCATGGTTAAATGCTTGCTTGCTAGAAGGTAATTACGCATGCCCCTCTTACAGCTGTGGCTGGGGCAGCTGCCACTCCTGCCCACCCCTTTTCCCACCCTGCACCTGACAGTTTCTCTGGAACTTTATTGGTGAAATCTCACCATTATGTCGGGATTCCTATCCTTCCTTTTGGATTTGTACTGTATTTCAAATGATGGTGAATGCAACAGGAGCTGGAACATGCAAAGGTGCAAAAACTTCCTGGTTTTCAGGAATAGCATTGGAAACTATGGCAGAGAGATCTCCCTGTTGGAATAATCAAGCTAGTAATACATAAAAACTATGAGAAGCCAGGTTCAGATCACTAGGTTCTACCATATAACCAAATTATGACATTTGGGTACACTGACTCTCCAAAGGACATTTCCCTAAAATAATGGAGACTATCTGATGGCACTGACCTGTCTTTTTTATGACCCTCTGCTGCAGATTCCCTTAGAAAAGAACAGCTTTAAAACAATTAAATTGCTTTAACCCCTTCATGACAGCAATATGAATTTTTAAGTCCAAATGTAAAATGCCCCTTGATTTGATAATGTTAATTAACCTTGCAGCTTGGAATGCACATCCTCAGATCTGCTGGCAAAAAAATTAGTAATAGAGTTATTTGAAAACACAGAAGCAGCTAGGAAGTTTTCTGCAAAACTTGCTTCCTCTCCCGACTTCTGTGTCTAAAAGTGAAAATGTCCCTCTTTAGGTGGCTCAGGTGCAGAACCCTTCCTATCCCATCCATATGCCAATACAGGAGGAGGTCAGTCTCATGGCAGTGACTCCTCTGGCAGCCCTCACCCCCAGCCAGCACTAAAGACTTCTTTATGGCACTTTCAGCTCCTGGTCCTGTAGTGAGTACTAGCTGCTTTTTCACAGCAGCCCTCCTGTCTTTCATTCAGTACTGGGAAGATGGTGGGTGGGAATGAGAGATGGTGGTGGGGGTGATTGCCCTCTACTGGGGAAGAGGTGGGGTGTAATTTTTGGTTATACACTGGCCTGTGTGTTGTTGACTCTTGAGCCCTGCGCCCTGTGTGATACACACTCCTGAGCCCTGCACCCTGTGCCTTATATAATGCTAAGCTTTGCGCCCTGTGTTATATGCAGTTCAAAGTCCTGAACTCTTTGTGTTACATATTCCTTAGCCTTGCACTCTGCATTACATACTCCTGAGCCCTGCACTCTGTGCGTTATACACTCCTGAGCCATGCACTATATACACTTTGTTGTACATTTCATACTCCTGACCACTGCACTCTGTACAGTGGGCTCTTTATGACATAATTCTGACCATTGTGCTTTTAATGCTATATTTCACACTGAATACTTCTGACCAAAGTGTTTATTGTCCCAACAGTTGCTGGTTGCTAAGTAGTCACTGACTATTTTGTGAAGTTCTTCTTTAAGGTAGGCTGAAAAGTATATGTAATGGAGGAGCTTCATTTTTTTAAATAATTTTGCTGAGTGTTGTACATGTCTGTTAGACACACTCTTGTGGCACAGAAATGAAAGCATATTGGGTGGACACACGAACCAAGGCACCTAACATACAGTATGCACTTGTCAAGAGTGCCAGCTATGCCTGCTCAGGCATATTTTTATGGCTAATATGAGCTGAGGGGAGTGCCAACTATACCTGCCCTTTCCAGGACCTTTCATTCATCTGCCTGTCTTCCATTCATAGATAACTTTTGTTAATGGAAGCTATAGTTTAGCTTTTATGAATGGAGGAGGTGGGTGGAAAAGGGTGGCCATAGGCTATACTCTTGATGAGTGCATATGACAGATCCATGGGCTCATGTTAACCCCCGTGGCACTGGAAGATTAATGCTGCGGGGTGGGGGTGGGGGGGGGGATCAGAGGGCTGAAGACTTGCACTAAAACCTCAGCAGCACAAGGAACACTTCTCATTGACTGGGAGTAATGTCATTTGTGCTGATTTTTTTCCTCCCTGTCAGAATGCACTGATCAGCGCTGCAACCATTGGCTACAGCAGCCTTTTGGCTAAGATCAGGTGTAGTATCTGTTCTTATCAGTGTCCAGTAGGGGTGCTATGCCGTCATTCCGGCCTTATGGTAAGAATGGCTGGCTGTATAGTATCACTGCTGGAATGATGGGGGCTCTGAAGGCTAGTACCGGCTGGAACAGATACTGGGGCGCCCAAAGGCATTTGGGGTACAGGAGTAATTCCCACAGGAGTAATTCCCAGTGCCTTCTGATTTGAATGGATCTACCTTGTCTGGCCATGGGCTGGGAAGGCAGAAAGTCTGTGCCCCCTGAGAGTAGTAACTCTTGGGTATGCGACCCCATTGTGTGAACAGGCACATGGTCACAGCACTAAAAACTTTTTCTGCACTGCACCTCTTGGGCTTGGCTTTTTGGCTAAGTCCAGGGCAATTTTTGATACAACATTGCACGGCTACTGTTTATTCATTTATTTTTTCTCCTCATGTTTGTCACTTTTCAGTTTTGTGTGTGTTTTTCTCACTGAATGGAGGGTGTGAGTCCTCAGGCTTGCCCTGAAGTCTAGGGGGAGGATGTGTGACCCTCAGGTTCTTCCCTGAACCTGGGAGGGGGGGGATGGGTCTCTCTTTGGGAGAGCCCCTCGACCTAGTACTTGGTGGTCGGCTTCAGATGGCCTCAAGGAGAGGGGTCCGGCAGACCTTCTTGCTAGGCGGACCAAGTTTGTAACCTTGCCCTTGTCAGGAGCCTTGTACCCTGGGGGTTCAGGGAAAGGTCCTACCCCCTCAGGGGCTGGACAAAAGCACACCCTTTATTGCACTTTCTTGCGCGTGTTTCACATGCGCGTTTTTTGTAAACTTAACAGTTTTTTTTTTGCACCACTGTGGATTAAAAAAAAAAAAAAAGGTGATCAAAAGCTGGTGTTCGGCTTCTGTTGAACAGAGGGCTACACACCAGGGGCGTTGCTAGGTGGGAGAAAGACCAAGGGCTACAGCCTGCGCAAGCCCGTCATGGGGGGGGGTCATTTGTGGTAGATGGTGGGGGGTGGATTTGTTTGGGGATGGATGGGAGGGAGGGGAACGGGGGGTGGGGTGGGGTGGGGAGGGTGATGCATGGAAAGGGGGGGTGGGAGGGGGGTGGTGCTGGATGGTGGTAGGCTCACTTGCTGGTTGGTGCCTGGCCCATCAATGCTGACCCCTAACCTGACACATACACTGACCTACCTGACACCTACCCTGCCCTACCTAACACATACACTGACCTACCTGACACATACACTGACCTACCTGACACCTACCCTGACCTACCTGACACATACACTGACACCTATCTGACACATACACTGACCTACCAAACACATACACTGACCTACCTGACACATACACTGACCTACCTAACACATCCTTACCTCAGTAGTGTGCGACGTGCCCATCCCTCATCAGTCATCACCATTCAGGAAACAGCCCTGCAGGCACCAGGCAACCAGAATAGGAGAGCCGCCCCCACCTGAACATTTACACAGAGCAAGCGAGGATCTCCCAGTGCGGCCGCAGTGTCAATCCTGCTTCCCCTGGCTCGGTGGCACGTTCATCATAGGCGTAGCCAGGTCCAGGAAGTGGGACTTTATGTCACTCATTCGGCCATGCTTGGATCGACCTGTGGCCGCTAACAATGCAGTTATGCATGCCCGAGACCCGGGGCTTTTCAGGGACCCACTCGGGGCTCCAGCCCCCCTCAGCTCCCCTCCCGACGCCGCTGCTACACACAGATTAAAATTCAGCCGGTCCCTAATGAATCAACCGAATTTCAATCCATTTGTACCCAGCTTAAGAAACCCTCCACTGTTAGCACAATTAGGCTTAGCCACTCTTCTGCTGCGTGTACCTGCACCCGTACTCTGTGAAAAAAGCCCTATATATATAAAAATCCAATAACAGGCATTTGCAGCACAATGCTGTTGTTTTATTTCATACTCTGTATGAAGTGTGCTGCAGCTGCCTATTTCTTGATTGCTATACATAGGAGGTGATAAAAGGTGAGCTGCCCCCTACAGATTGCATACAGTATATATACATATATATTTTGTGGGAGATTAGCTCGTGGGGATCAACTTTCCTGAGTAAAATAGTCACCGTGCAGGCAACTTTCTTTAAAATCTGGCGGCTTGCCAGGTTTATTTCCAAAATAGGTTTGCAGGTTAGAAAACAAACAAAACAGAAAATAAGTCCTAGCTGTCAGGTGCTAAACCGAACAGTATTGTTTCCTCACTGGCCCCCGACATCCACAAAAACATAAGTCAATATGCTTGTCCTTTTAAAGTCCAAACAGACACAGAGCTCCCTCAGATCCCCTCTGAGTTCCAGAGAGCTCAAGTGAGATCTCTTCCTGACTATTTAAGTCACCTGCTGGTGAACTCCAGTGGACCACAAACTCCGGACCAGAACCAGCCCTGCCACTGTGGTTGGCAAATCTGGACCGGACTCTGTTTAATCCAGTCCAAATGAACGCATATGAGGTGACAGGTAGCATTCATCTACCACTTCGTCTCGCATACCGTCACATATCCTCCCCCTCTGCTCAAGCCCCTGTTGCTGAGTAACTGTCCCAACCACACAGTGGACCCGGGAGAGGGCATCTGCATTGTTCTGGAGTGTTCCACTGTGAACTTAAATGGCTGTAGGTCCAGGAACCCCCTAGTGACCCAACTATTTTTCTCCCTTTTGTCACACATCCACTTAAGAGGGGGCATGGTCGGTGACTAGACTAAATGACCTTCCTAAAAGGCAGTACTTCAGCGCATCTAAGGCCCACTTGATAGCCAGGCACTCCTTCTCCATGCCTGTTAAGCTTCCTGCTTAAGTATACAACTGGGTGCTCCTCACTGTCCCTGATCTGGGACAGAACAGCACCTAGTCACACCTCAGAGGCGTCTGTCTGTACAACAAACTCCTTTGCGAAGTTCGGGGTCACACAAAGTATGCAAAGTTCGGTTGTACACAAAGAACCTGCTTCAACTTCTGGAATGCCTTCTCGGCTTCGAGATTCCATTTAACCATGCCCAACCCTCTCCCTTTTGTCAGATCGGTCAGAGGGACGGCAATGGTGGCAAAGCCGGATATAAACCTCCTGTAATACCCAGTAATCCCCAGTAAGGCATGAACCTGTTTTTTATTCACCGGTTGGGGCCATTTTTGAATTGTCTCAATCTTATTGGTCTGGGGCTTGATCAGTCCCCAATCAATAACATACTCCTCCAGGCCTATGGCACACTTTTTTGGGTTGGCTGTTAAGCCTGCTACCCTAAAAGAATCTACGACTGCTTGTACTCGGGGCAGATGCGATTCCCAATCTGCACTGTAGATGACCACATCATCCAAACAGGCGGCTGCATAGGGGCGATGCGGCCTCAAGGTTTTGTCCATCATTCTGGAAGCATGCAAGGGCCCCATGCAGACCAAACGGCATTTTCTTGTACTGGAAGGACCCCTTGGGGGTAGAAAAGGCTGTTTTTTCCTTTGCTGACTCCGTTAGGGGGATCTGCCAGTAGCCCTTAGTTAGGGCTAGTGTTGTTATGTACCGGGCACCTCCCAACCTGTCCACAAGTTTGTCAACCCGCGGCATCAGGCATGTGTCAAACTTAGACATGTTATTCAATTTCCTGAAATCGTTACAGAACCTGATAATGCCACCGGGCTTTGGGACCAGCACTATAGGGCTAGACCAGGCTCGGTGGGACTCCTCTATCACGTCTAACTCCAACATGGTTTTTATTTCCTTCGCCACCGCCTCCTGTCTAGCCTCAGGTATTCGGTAGAGTTTTACATTTACGCTGACCCCTGGTTCCGTAATTATGTCATTTTGTAGTACAGTGGTCAGTCCGGGTATGAGAGAGAAAAAGTCTCTATTTTTACTGATAAATTCCTTAATGTAATTTTGTTGCATCAGTGACAAGGAGTCAGTTGTGGGGATGTCTGGGGTCATGGATAGTCTGTCCCCTTGAGGAGTGCGCACTGACAATAAACTCTCTCTGTCTTTCCATGGTTCTAAGAGATTCACATGGTAAATTTGCTCTGGTTTCCTTTTCCCTGGTTGGTAAACTTTGTAGTTCTCTTCCCCTACTCTTTCCCTAATCTCAAAGGGACCCTGCCACTGTGCTAGGAATTTACTTTCAACCGTGAGGACTAGCACCAGCACTCTGTCTCGAGGGTTGAAAGTCCGGGTTTTGGAACCCTGATTATAAACCCTTCTCTGGGCTTACTGGGCTCGCTCCATATGCTCTCGCACCAGGGGCAGGACTGCTGCAATTCGATCCTGCATCAAGGAAATATGCTCAATGACGTTCCTATATTAGGTGACCTCTCCTTCCCATATCTCTTTTGCGACATCTAGCAGACTTCTGGGATGTCTACCATACAAGAGTTCAAAGGGGGTATACCCCGTAGACGTCTGTGAAACCTCTAGTATGGCAGCAACATATCCCAATCTCTCCCATCTTTTTTCCACTACCTTTTTCAACATGCTTTTGAGCATTTTATTAAACCTCTCCACAAGTCCATCCGTTTGGCGGTGGTAGACCGAGGTACAGAGATGGGATATTTTATACAACCTGTACAATTCCTTGGTTACACGGAACATAAACTGGATGCCCTGATCGGTTAAGACCTCTTTAGGGATCCCCACCGACTAAACACCTGGAGCAACTCCCTGCAATACTCTTAGCGGAGGTGTTCCACAAGGGTATGGCTTACGGATAGCAGGTTGCATAATTTAGTATTACCAGGATGTGCTGGTGTTATCGGGCAGACTTTACTACGGGTCCCACAAGATCTATGCCAATTCTTTCGAAAGGCACTTCAATAATGGCCAGTGGAACAAGTGGACTACGAAAATGGGGTGAGAGCGCAGAGAGTTGACACTCAGGTCAGGATTCATAATACTCTCTGACATCTGCATGCAACCTGGGCCAGAAGAATCTGGATTATTCTCTCCCTGGTCTTATCCATATCCAGATGTCCCCCCATTACATGTCCATGGGCTAGATCTAGCACCATCCTGTGGAAGGGTTTGGGAACCACTAGCTGTTCCACCTCGTCCTCCCTGCGTTTCACCACCTGATACAAGTTATTTTTAAGAGCCATGTAGGGAAAAGACACCCCCCAATTAGGATCCACAGCATGTGGACGCATGTGGTTTTAAGATTTTATTACAACTTTGTCATTCTTTGGGTGGAGAGATCCTGGTGTATTTATGTCTTTTTTACATTTTCAATGTCTATGTAGATAATAAAATGTTATACATTTTCCTTCAATCCTTGATGATTGTGGTTATTCTATACCCCGGTGGCCTATATATGGCACTTTTTGGACAGCCTCTGTGCTGTCTAATTTTTGTGATATGCTTCAATCCTCTGGCCATATAGCCCCAGGCATATCCCTGAGTGGATAGATAACCTCTTTATTAATATAGTCCCGGCTTTTTTTCCTTCTGTGTATATAGCTCAGCCTCACAGATCAAGGTATATTGCTCAGCCTCACAGATCGGGGTATACAGCTCAGCATTACAAATCAGTGTATATAGCTCAGCTTTACAGATTGGGGTATATAGCTCAGCATTACAGACCAGGGTATATAGCTCAGCCTTACAGATCAGGGTATATAGCTCAGCCTTACAGATCAGGGTATATAGCTCAGCATTGCAGATCAGGGTATATAGCTCAGCATTAGAGATCAGGCTATATAGCTCAGCCTCACAGATCAGGGTACATAGCTCAGTCTCCCAGATCAGGGTATATAGCTCAGCCTCACAGATCAGGGTATACAGATTAGCATCAAAGATAAGGGTATATAGCTCAGCCTCACAGACCAGGATATAAAGCTCAGCCTCACAGATCAGGGTATACAGCTCAGCCTCACAGATCAGGGTATACAGCTAAGTCTCCAGTGGATCAGCCCTAATGCCCTGAGTGAGAGGAAGGAAGAGCTGGCATCTGGCCAGGCAGCACAGAGGAATGAGTCAGCTGGGCAGTCTCCTGTCATTCCCTCAGAGTGTGTGATCAGTACAGGGCCACATGTCAGCACGCTCCCCAACATCACCCACACACTACAGCGATGAGCACTGCAGTCTGCAATGTGAACAGTCAGTGAAGCCAATGTGGAAACTTTGATTGATTGGATTACCCTTTGCTGGAAGATAAGAGAGTTTCCTGGGTCAGCTGTCAGTCAGCGTGGACTTCCCCGCCCTAGGGACAGCAGGATGCCAGTGCTGGAAAGATGCTTCCTCTAGGTGGGCAGGAGCTGGAGGACAGGTGAGGTCCCAGTTCACTGGAAACATCAGACAGGAGTGGCCGGGGACTCGCGGCACTGACAACACCCCCCCCGTGGGAGGTCTGGCACTTACCGGGCTGTGGAGTCCTGTGTCTCTTCCAGAGTGTGGGCAGCAGGCAGCAGTGACAGCAGAGGTGTCTTGTTCCTGCAGCACATGTCTCCTCTTCCTAAGCGCTAGGCATCCAATAGGATCACCTGGCGCTTTGGCCAATTGAGAAAATGTTACACAATTGGGTGGGACCTCTGCGCCCCGAGCCCGCCCTTTTTTGAAGCCTATTAGAGCCTCTGGCTCTAATCAGATGTTTAAAAAAAAACAACCCCGCCCACCCCTGTCATAGGAGGTGTCCTGAAAGGGACGGGGTGCATGAATAATGGGGCGGCAGCAGGGAAAGGAGGGGCGGCGCCCGTGAGCCTCAACGCATGGGCTTCCACTGATACTGTGTTTATTTAGTATGTTCATGGATATAATATGAAACATGGGACACACAATGTGCAGTCACTGCTCCAACCTCGCCTGTGCAGCATACCCCTGTTTCCAGACCAATATGTTTAATTGCTTAGGATGAACTATCACAGTTCAGAGATAATTAAATTACAATACTTTTGTTACAGATGGGAGCAAAGCTGGAGAGAGATTATGTTACAGGAGTCTTTTAAATGTAGGTAAAGTGACCCAGGAGCCCATTATGGTTTTGGTAGAGGTCTATGTCATTAATACACGGTGAGTCCAGAGATTTACAGATGGTGGATGGTGGATGGATACAAGATCAGATGGAAAACCGCTTCCTAGAAAACTATTATAGAGCAGAAATATAGCAATAATTAGGCAAAATGGAAATTGGTATTTCACAGTTTTATTTGGAGGAAATATTTCAGCATTTCAATATCCATTTATAAAGTTGCTCTGGGCTATTTCACTGCTAATTTTACATTTCATCATATAATTATTTACTGCAATTCAGGTTGTAGACATATTTTCCCAGTTGTAAAGACTATTTGATTAAAAAATGTATTGAGAAATTTTCAACAATGTGAAAGTCACAATCTTTTTTTTTTCTTTTGCATGTTTTGTGCATAGGACATGCAAACATGGTTAAGCGACTAAACTGTGCACAAAAACATAGAAACTGGGGTGCAGAAAAATGGCAAAAGGTGCTCTGGACTAATGAAGCAGAATGTAAAATATTTGGCTGTAGCAGGAGGCAGTTTGTTTGTGAAGGTCTAGAGAGCGGTACAATAATGAGTGTCTGCAGACAACAGTGAAGCATGGTGGAGGTTCCTTGCGAGTTTGAGACTGCATTTCTGTAAATGGAATTGGAGATTTGGCCAAGATCAATGGTGTCCTCAATGCTGAGCAATAAATGCAGATGCTTATCCATCATGTCTTACCACCAGGGAGGCGTATGACTGGCCCCAAATTTATTCTGCAGCAGGACAACAACCCCAAACATACAGCCAATGTCATTAAGAACTATCTTCAGCGTAAAAAAGAACATAGAGTCCTCGAAGTGATGGTTTGGCCCCCACAGAGCCCTGATCTCTACATCATTGAGTCTGTCTGGGATTACACGAAGAGACAGAAGGATTTGAGGCAACCTGCATCCACAGAAGACCTATGGTTTGTTCTCCAAGATGTTTGAAACAACCTATCTGCTGAGTGCAAGTGTACCTAGAAGAATTGAGGTTTGCAATTTTGGTTCTGCATTTCTACAAATGGAGTTGGAGATTTGGTCAGTATCAATGGTGTCCCCAATGCTGAGAAATACAGGCAGATGCTTATCCATAATGTCATACCATCAGGGAGGTGTATGATTGGCCCCAAATGTATTCTGCAGCAGGACAACAACCACAAACATACAGCCAATGTCATTAAGAACTATCAGCGTAACGAAGAACAAGGAGTTCTGGAAGCAATGGTTTTTCTGGGATTACATGAAGAGACAGAAGGATTTCAGGCAGCCTACAACCACAGAAGATCTGGGGTTAGTTCTCTAAGATGTTTGGAACAACCTACCTGCCTAGTTCCTTAAAAAATTCTGTGCAAGTGTACACAGAGAAACTGAAGATTTGATGCTGTTTTGAAGGCAAAAGGTGGTCACAGCAAATGTTGATTTTATTTGGATTTCTCTTCAGTCCATTTACTTTTCTTTACTTTAATTTATGAAAATAAACTATTAACACTTCTATTTCTGATAACTAGAGTTGAGCGAACGCGAACTGTAAAGTTCGGTTTTGTACCGGACTTTAGGGTGTCCGTGTAACGAACCCGGGGTTCGGGTATTTTTTCGCACCTTTTGAAAAGCTGCAGGGCAGCCAATCGACAAGTGTTTCACTCATTTGCCCTTAGAAGCCATCACAGCCATGCCTACTAATGGCATGGCTGTGATTGGCCAGTGCATCATGTGACCCAGCCTCGATATGCGCTGGAGTCACGTAGCGCTGCATGTCACATGCTCTCAGGCTAGTGTAGGGAGAGAATGCTGCCGCCGCTGTGAGGGATAGATTACTGTTATAAAATCATCTCCTACTGGTATAGGGTGAGGTTCCTGCCACCACTGTGAGGGACAGATTAGCGTTATAAAATCATCTCATACTGGTATAGGGAGAGGTTCCTGCCGCTGGTGTGAGGGATAGCTTAGCGTTATAAAATCATCTCATACTAGTATAGGGAGAGGTTCCTGCTGTTGGTGTGAGGGATAGATTAGCATTATAAAATCATCTCATACTAGTATAGGGAGAGGTTCCTGCTGCTGGTGTGAGGGATAGATTAGCGTTATAAAATCATCTCATACTGGTGTAGGGAGAGGTTCCTGCTGCTGGTGTGAGGGACAGATTAACGTTATAAAATAATCCCATACTGGTGTAGCGAGAGGTTCCTGCTGCTGGTGTGAGCGACAGATTACCGTTATAAAATCATCTCATACTGGTGTAGGGAGAGGTACCTGCTGCTGGTGTGAGGGACAGATTACTGTTATAAAATCATCACATATTGGTATAGGGAGGGGTTCCTGCTGCTGGTGTGGGGGATAGATTACCATTATAAAATCATCTCATACTGGTATAGGTAGAGGTTCATTCTGCTGGTGTGAGGGACAGATTACCGTTATAAAATTATCTCATACTGGTATAGGGAGAGGTACCTGCTGCTGGTGTGAGGGACAGATTACTGTTATAAAATCATCACATATTGGTATAGGGAGAGGTTCCTCTTGCTGGTGTGAGGGACAGATTACCGTTATAAAATCATCTCATACTGGTGTAGGGAGAGGTTCCTGCTGCTGGTGTGAGGGACAGATTAGCGTTATAAAATCTTCACATACTGGTGTAGGGAGAGGTTCCTGCTGCTGGTGTGAGGGACAGATTAGCGTTATAAAAAATAATATGAATTTGTGCTAAATAGTACATTTGCGTCCAGAGGAGAGCATAAAATAAGGGACGTGGTTATGGTGCTGCTGGTGCTGCTGGTGTTGGTGAAGCTCCTGTTGCAAGGGAGAGGACATGGTCAATCTGTGCCAGCTACATGCACAAGTGAAACACCTTCCTCAGGTGCTAGTAGCAGACAGAACCTTCAACGTTACATGGTAGGCCCAAATGCCGCTCAATGAATGGTGAGGCTAGAACAAGTACAGGTGATAGTAGATTGGGTGGCAGACAATGCCTCCAGTTCCTTCACATTGTCTCCCACCCGGTCCCTTGCTGAAAGCTCAGAGTTGGCACCTGAACCCCATGGCCATCTGTCTTTCACCTCAGCCCCTTGTAAATCAGCTAAGCAGTCTGAGCCCCAAGTCATGCAGCAGTCTCTTATGCTTTTTGATGACTCTGCTGGTGTGCATTCCGTGGGCCATCCACATAGCCCTGCCCCAGAAGTGGAAGACATTGAGTGCACCGATGCCCAACCACTGAGCACAACCTGCATGACCAGACATCTACATGCAAAGCACGAGCTGCAGTGGAATAAGCACCTCAAAATCCAAGAAAGGTCTCGGGCTACTCCTGCTTCCTCTTCTGCTGCTGCCTCTGCCTCTTCCTCTACCTCTACAGTGACAGCGTCACCTGCCACCCAGCAAACAGATGATGTGACAGCAACGCCACCATGCCCGCCACCGTCCCCAAGCATTTCCACACTGTGGTCCCATGGAAGCTTACAGCTGTCCATCTCCCAAACACTGGAGAGAAAGAGGAAGTACCCCCCTACCCACTCGCGATCCCTGGCCCTGAATGCCAGCATTTCAAAATTCCTGGCCTTTGAAATGCTGTCATTCTGTCTGGTGGACACGGACAGTTTTAAAAACCTGATGGCGGTGGCTGTGCCACAGTACGTTGTTCCCAGCTGCCACTACTTTTCCAGGCGAGCCATCCCTTCCCTGCACAAACAAGTCGGGGACAAGATCAAGTGTGCACTGCGCAATGCCACCTGTGGCAAGGTCCACATAACTACTGATACATGGACCAGTAAGCATGGGCAGGGACGCTATATCTCGCTAACTGCACACTGGGCAAATATGGTGGCGGGTGGGCCTGAGGTGGATAGCAGTTTGGCGCATGTCCTTCCGCCACCGAGGATTGCAGGGCATTTCTCTTTGCCTCCTGTTGCCTACTACTCCGCTTCCTCCTCCTCTACCACCTCCTCATCCGGTCAGCGTAACACCTTCACCACCAACTTCAGCACATCCAGGGGGAAACGACAGCAGGCTGTTCTAAAACTGATATGTTTGGGGGATAAACCCCTCACTGCGCAGACTGATGAGTGGTAGTTGCCACTGAGCCTCAAGCTCGGCCTGGTGGTGTGCGATAATGGGCGAAATCTCGTAGCAGCTCTGGGCCTAGCCGGTTTGACGCACATCCCTTGCCTGGTGCATGCGCTGAATTTTGTGGTGCAGAAATTTCTAAAAAACTACCCGCATATATCAGAGCTGCTGCAGAAAGTGCGGGCTGTCTGTGCGCTCATCGCCTCCTATGCGACGTGCCCACAAGGTGGAACTCCACCTTGCACATGCTGGAGAGACTGTGCGAGCAGCCGCAAACAATAGTGGAGTTTCAACTGCAGCACGCACGGGTCAGTCGCTCTGTGGAACAGCACCACTTCACCACCAACGAGTGGGCCTCCATGCGAGACCTGTGTACCATATTGCGGTGTTTCAAGTACTCCACCAACATGGTCAGTGCCGATGACGCTGTTCTCAGCGTTACTATCCCACTTCTATGTCTCCTTGAAAAAACACTTCGGGTGATGATGGAAGAGGATGTGGCACAGGAGAAGGAGGAAGAGGGGTCATTTCCAAGGTTATCAGGCCAGTCATTCACAAGTGGCTCGGAGGGTGGGTTCCTGCAACAGCATAGGCCAGGTAAAAAATTTTCAAGCCAGGGCACAGTTCTAGAGGATGAGGAGGACAAGGATGATGATGATGATGAGGAGGAGGAGCGCCGTGTTCACAGCAGGGTGGCACCCAACGCAGCTCGTGGGCATCACTGGAGCGTGGCTGGGGGGATACGGAGGACACAGATGATACACCTCCCATAGAGGACAGCTTGTCTTTGCCTCTGGGCAGCCTGCCACACATGAGCGACTACATGCTGCAGTGCCTGCGCAGTGACAGCCGAGTTGCCCACATTGTAACTTGTGCTGATTACTGGGTGGCCACCCTGCTGGATTCCCGTTACAAGGACAACGTGCCGTCCTTAATTCCCTCACTGGAGCGTGATCGGAAAATGTGCGACTACCAGCGCACGCTGGTAGACGCTCTGCTGAGGGCATTCCCAAATGACACCGGGGGCTCAGTGGAAGCACACGGCGAAGGCAGCGGAGGAGGAAGAGGTTGCCAACGCAGCTGTGGCACCGCCAGGAGTAGTAGTAGTAGTAGGAACAG
>BLSH010170555.1:56807-76917 GCA_018402905.1 Glandirana rugosa | reverse complement strand
AGGGGGCGCGCTAAGGGTTAACTATGTTCCCTGGGCGTGTTCTAACTGTATGGGGGATGCCCTAACAGGGGAAGGGAAGTTATCACAGCCTTCACGTAAAGGAAGGCTGTGATCACAGCCCTTCCCCCTCACACAGAGCGGAGGTCCGTGTTTACATACACGGACCTCCGCTCATTCGCTCCGGGGGGGGGCATCGCGGGTGGCCGGCGGCAATCGAAGCCGCCGCACCCGCTCCCTGGCCCCCCCTGGACATAGTGAGCGCGCGGGCGCGCCTCCGGCGGCGCGCGCGCGCTCACTATACACGTTCCCGCAGCCGCCGTCGTATGACGGCGATTTGCGGGAACGAGCCACTTTGTCGCCGTCAATCGCCGATCGGCGGTCGGCAAGTGGTTAAAGAGAAACTGCAGTCTGCTCACATAATTTGTAATAAAAACATATTTGCCATCCTGAAGCTTCCCTCCTACCACTTTGCATATTATTTTATATATACTGTGATTCTGTACTTGCCAAATATGCTTCAGAAATCTACCTCCACTTAGTCTGGCTTCAGCCATTTTAACTGTGGGCAGCTGAAGCTGCTGCCTGTTCACTTCCTGGATTTACACAGACACACAGAGGCACACATCCAGCTCTACAACCCTGCAGCTCTCATTGGCCTTCTTATGACTCATCCTCCCTCCGTTCCTAGCAAACTCTTACGAGAGTGAGAGAGCTGTGCATGATGTCCTAAGCCTAGGCTAATGACCAGACAAGAAATAGGAAGTGGGCTGTATAAGGTATTTACTGGCAGAAAAAAAAATGTTTTATCATCCAAAGTTAAAACAACAAGGGCAGGAGATTTAATAGATGGAAAGTTGAAAAAAATGACTGAAGGTCTGCTTTAAAATGAAATTAAAAAAAAATTAATATGCAATATTTCACATTTATCAGACTAGAAAATAAATTTAAAAAAATGGCATTTTTGCTATTGAATGAATGAATAATGGAGTCAGTGGAGCTTCATCTCATTCGCTAATCTCTGGGGCAAATACCCTTGCAAAATGCAACTTCTCTTGCAAAGTGAACAGTCTGTTTGCCTCTATGAGCAACCAGATGTCAGTAAAAGAAGGCAGTTGAGCCATGATTTTACCAACTCTCAACTGCCCACCTACATAAAGACATGCAACCGCTCAGGGCTGTACACATGTCACGGCGTTGGCAATAATACATCCTCTTGTATTCATCGTTTGCCCTTTTTAGGGTTAAAAGAGATGGTGAAAAGGCGATCATCGCCTTCCTGTCAACCACCTTCTGAATAGAGATCCACTGCAGATCGCTTTTCAGAGAGGACTGCTGCATTTGAGAATAAGTCCTAACCAGTACTGAAGCAGTAGTAGTTTAAATTTTATAAGAGAACTTCAGTCATTGGTGAACAGATAGTAACAATCCTATTCACTATTTTTGGGATTTGACATTTAAAATCTACTTAAAGTGTTACTAAATCCACAACAGTAAAATCAGTGTGTATATGCAGTAAAGCATGCTTGTTATACTCACTGTTGAGCCTAAGGGGTTAATCCTCTGCATTGTGTAAAAAGGCTGTTTGATACTGTCTCCTCTGACCCCCCCCCCTTCTTGCACTGTCCCCAATATAGATCCTGATAGTACAGAGCTAGGGGACAAGCTGCACATGCTCAGTTTGGTGTGTATTGCTAGGGATTTTTTTTTCTTGAATGTGATCAGCACAGGGTCAATCAGCTCTGTTCAGACAGAGGGTCAGGGGTCGTGCAACCTGATAGGACAATAATGGGAGGATGAAAACTCCTCCTACAAGCTTTAACCAGACACTGATAGAAGTCAAAAGACTGCTATATAATGCTGATGAGAAAATGTATTTAGCAGTTTATTTTTACAAAAATAATTGTGTTTCCATGTTCTGTGTACTGTGGGAGACCAGATATAGTGAATGCAGGGTCCTGGGTTTAGTAACACTTTAAGTCTATTAACCAGCACAAATAAAACTTACTTAAACCCCATTTAATGGTATTAAAATGAGACATGTTCTATATAGTTGTCAGTTGACCATCTTTCCTTTAAATAAATAATATTACTTTTCTTTAACCTCCCTGGTGGTAATCCCGAGTGTGGCTCTGGGTTAATTTCCAGTGCCCAAAGCGATAACCCCAAGCCACACTTGGGATTACACTGTTAAATGCCTCCAATGTATTTACCCTGTCCCTGCAATCCCGCGATGTCCTCCGGCAGGATCATCCGCCTGATGTATCAGGGTACTGGACTCCATTCCCTACAAGCGGCACGACACATGGGGCGGAGCCGGCGAGAAATTCAATAAGTAGTAAACACAAACACATACCCAATACATAGTAATCTGTAGATTACATTACCGTATCATGTAATGTCACCTCGGATTTGTCCCTAGTGCTTTGTCCAGTGCCCTGACTGCACTTTTACTCTTCTTTCTGCCATTCTTTCTGCCTGGAAATCTGAGAGAATCCATGGCATCCAAAAAGCGTCCCTCTATGACAAAAATGCTTTTGGACGAGCTGGTAGACAGCGATAGTGAATTAGAATCATTTGCAGAATATAGCGATAGTTATACGTGGGGAAATTCGTCATCGGACACTGAAAGTGATGACAGCTATTTGAACGCCATTAACATATTTGGGCGCGACCTACGTATGCGTTCGCTTCTGCAAGCAAGCACACGGGAACGGGGGCGCTTTTAATTTTTTTTTATTGTTTATTTTATTTTTATTTTTCTATTTTGACGTTTTCTTTTTACATTTTTTTTATCAGTTTTATTCCTATTACAAGGAATGTAAACATCCCTTGTATTAGGGATAGGTCATGACAGGTCCTCTTTACAGCGAGATCTGGGGTCTATAAGTCCCCAGATCTCGCCTCTAGGCTGGGAATCCTGAAATAAAAAAAATAAATAAAAAAACAGTTCAAACCAATATGCAGTGTCTAGAATTACAGTGACTAGTAATATTGCACCCTTGTTTGGACACATTTCAGTGTTTTTGGTTTGATTACATTATTGAATAAAATGTATTATTATTATATTGTTGTGTTTTATAATTATTTATTATATTATAATTTTTGATTTCGTGTTTCAAATTTTATCATACCCAGGATGTCTACTAGACTCTTGTTTGGACAGATTTAAAGTGGTTGTCAACTGATTATAGGCTTACTTGTAGGTGCCCTGCATATCTACCAAACCTGCACGGTTTAGGAGATATACAGAAAAGATGCATGTGCTGATGTCACCTGGGCCGTTTCTTCACTAAGTGTGCCGTAAATGACGGCTCCCGTGTGCATGCGTGGGAGTGACATCAGCGCGGCTCCGGCCAATCACAGCACTGGAGTCACGCGATCCCGGAAGAAGACACAGCCAATATGACGCTAGTCACAGCAGTGCTCGGGAACCGCTTCAACAGCGTCGATCTAAGATAAGTATTTCATAATGAGCTAGTATGCAATGCATACTAGCTCATTATGCCTTTGTCTTGCAGGTGTTTTTGTTTTTATTACCTTGACAACCACTTTGCCCCTTTCACACTTGCGCAACCCGATTTTACCACTTTTTTTCTCCACAATTTTGACGCGATTTGGGATCAGTATGACTTTGGTCCAACTTTGTTGCAACTTTGGCTCAATGAAAACATATTACAAAGTCATACAGAAGTAGTACAGAAATTGCATCTATATTATTCAGGTGCGATTTGCATGAGACTTTGAGGGTTTAACATTGAAGTCTATGGATCTCAAGTTACATCAAAGTTGGCACAAAGTAATCCAGGGATTACTTTGAAGTCGGCACGACTTTAAAGTCTGACAGATATGAATGGTACTCATTGGAAATAATGGGGAGCAATTTGTCATGCGACTTTGCAGTCCCAAATCGCAGGACAACTCGCACAAGTGTGAAAGGGGTCTAAGTGAGTTATGCCTAAGAATTACAGGCCTACAATATAAAACAACAAATTTACATCCAAAACAATGTATCATTTTGACATTGTAAAAATTGCCGTAATCATACCGCCAGGACACAGAGCCCATGGATTTGTTACAGTGATGCCGGAGGTTTGATGTGATCCAGTGACAATGAATAACATAGGATACCTATGCAGATGGCTAATTGTCTAAGACTCTGTCAGATGGCACACAGCTCATGCACATATACAAAGTGTATTTCCCCTATTCTTCTGCTAATGTGTAATTGTAACCAGAAAGCCCCTTTTCTCATCTGGTAGAAATTGAATGCTCACTTAGGTTTGTGAAGCTGCCTTACCTAAGCAGGCCATGCACCAGTAGAGCTTCACTCAAACGTTCGTATAGAAATTCAGAAAAATTCTTTGTCAGAGTGTTTGATAGTATTATTATGGACTGGGCACGTTTCGCATGCAAAACCCTGAACATTTTAGCTGGATTGCCATGCCAATGTTTTGAATGTGTTGTTTGATTTCGGGATGTACATGTGTACATTCCCAGCTGGCATTTAATTAATTAAAAAAAAATTCCCATCTTTCCTTTCCTTGTCACTAGAGTAGAAAATGATTGTTCAATTTAACTACATGAACTATTAGAAAGTTGACAAAATGCTCCAAAAGCTATTTTTTCTTAAAGCGTAACTCCACTTTTGTTGAGAAAAAAAAACATTACAGGCAAGAGCCACGGGCCCTCAGATTGTAAGGCCATGGGCCCTCGAGGTGTAGCTAAGTACTATTGTGCTAGCCAGGTCTTGATGGACTACTGCCCATCCTCTTCCAGGCTGTTCCGCCCTACATCACTGTCCAGTGACGCCGCTCCCCTGACTCCTCCACCGTCCACAGACTGTCCACTGTCATCTCCCAGCCTGCTCCAGTCCTCTTTTCCAGCTCCCTGGGTCTGTCACTCACTGGCTCCAACACAGATGGATCCTTTAAAGAGCCTTTCCTGTAGCCTCTGTGTTGCTCTTCTGCTTCCTTGTGCTGCTCCAGGATCCAACTACGCTCCTGGCTGCACCCGAGCTCCCAGGCCTCAAAGTCACCCCCCCTTGGACTGGGGACTCCATCCCAGATGAGGCCTCCGCAACCCTGCTACATCTCCACTCTTCCACCTGAACTTCTCCTCCCCCCCAGCTGGGCAGACCACAGTATTTAAGGAGGCCTGCCCCCTGTCAATCCAGATTGGGGAATGATCAGGGCTCCTTAACATACTTCAGAAAGTTACACCTCCTTTTCCATCCCCTTTCCCGGAGCATTCTGGAAACAAAGAGGAGGAGTAACCAAGGGGTGTTCCTTCCTGCAATTTCCAGCTCTCCCTGGGCCACTCCCTTGCCCAGATCAAAACATTCAGGCCTGCACTTTTCGTCAAGCCTGACTAAATTTGACTCTCCTAGCAAAAATCTACCACGAAAAGTGCCTATTACCATGGGGGCGCTACAAAAGTATCTCACCAAAAATGACTTTTTTTTTGCAGGGGATGCTAGAAATCTGACTTGTATGTTAGTGCAGACTTCTGGGAAAATTGGTGAGCCAATCACACAAGCAGGAAATGATGTTTCTGGGGGGCGTTCTGAAGACATTCTTTGTACAGAACACCTCTAGGTAGTCATATTGCATTGCATTTTACAGAAAATTACAGAGCTGGAGATTTAAAAGGAAAGGTAATTATTAATAACATTCAATTTAAATATATGACTCGTGTTGCAATTGTATACGTTAAATTATTTTTTCTTTACTTGCTATTTTTTTCCCCATGAAAGTGGAGTTACCCTTTACATGCTAATGTTGTATGGCCAGCTTTAGAATTTAAAAAAATCATGTGCTGGGGAATTTATAATAGGTAACCCATAAAAATATGACATTTAGTTGGCTGAAGCACTGTGTATCATAAACAATCGCCAATTTTTTCATTTTTAAATAAAATACTTATTTTCATCATTTATTGCATTTCAGAATTGCTTATAACCCGCAGCCACTTACTGTCTACATGATAGTCTGCATGGGATTTCTCAGGATGGGTTTCTTAATGGTGACAACAGTAGACTATGTCTGTGCATTGTGCATTGGCGCTACCACCTACAGTATAGTCTCCAATGGTAGAGCATGTGACAGGGTAACAATGCAGGAGAACAACTAGGAGACAGGGACAGAGTGTTGACAACTCTTAAAAGGAGGTACCTGAACAAGAACCTTTATGGCAGGATTACCATCCATTATTTTATGTAAGCTGTTAATTAACAATATTGAAGATAACGTTTGAAGTTACTTTAACACAGCTTTTATAGGGTAGAGTTCTGTGGAGTCCTAGGGTTCCTCCAGTTGCTTGAAGTTCTATGAACAATTAGCAATTTCTGCCTCTTAGATAACTATTTAAACCAATGATCTTTTTTTAGCAACCTGCAAAGGAGTAGGGGTTGTAACTAGAGTTGAGCGAACCCGAACTGTAAAGTTCGGGTCCGTACCAAACTTTGGGGTGTCCGTGACCCGGACCCGGACATTTGAAAAAAAGTTTGGGTTCGGGTTCTGGGTTCGGGTATTTGATGCCGCCTGTTGAATAGCTGCAGGGCAGCCAATCAACAAGCGTTTCACTGGTTTGCCCTTAGAAGCCATCACATCCATGCCTACTAATGGCATGGCTGTGATTGGCCAGTGCATCATGTGACCCAGCCTCTGTATAAGCTGGAGTCACGTAGTGCTGCATATCACATGCTCTCAGGCTAGTCTAGGGAGAGGATGCTGCTGGCGCTGTGAGGGACAGATTGCAGATATAATAACATCTCATCCTGCATTACAGAACGATCTGATTCTGGACTAGGTAGAGATTACTGCTACTGCTTTGAGGGACAGATTGCAGATCTCATCCTGCATTACAGAACGATCTGATTTTGGACTAAGTAGAGATTACTACTACTACTGCTTTGAGGGACAGATTGCAGATCTCATCCTGCATTACAGAACGATCTGATTCTGGACTAGGTAGAGTCTACTGCTTTGAGGGACAGATTATTGTTCTAAAATCATCTCCTAGTTCTATAGGGTCAGGTTCCTGCTGTTGCTGTAAGGGACAGATTATTGTTCCAAAATCATCGCCTACTCCTATAGGGTCAGGTTCCTGCTGTTGCTGTAAGGGAGAGATTATTGTTCTAAAATCAATGCCTACTCCTATAGGGTCAGGTTCCTGCTGTTGCTGTAAGGGACAGATTATTGTTCTAAAATCATCGCCTACTCCTATAGGGTCAGGTTCCTGCTGTTGCTGCAAGGGAGAGATTATTGTTCTAAAATCATCGCCTACTCCTATAGGGTCAGGTTCCTGCTGTTGCTGTAAGAGACAGATTATTGTTCTAAAACCATTGGTATACTTGTTTTTTTGAACATGCCTCAATATTTTGGGGGCTACCCCAATTAGAAAAAAACAAACAACAAAAAGTGTTGGCTACCTCCTCCACCACCGTCACTTCCACCTACACTGCCACGGTCACGGCCTAGTCAATCTCTAGGCTCCTACTCCACATCCACCCCCCTTTCCATTTTTATTTTTTTAATTTGATTTTAAGTTATTTTCCCTATCCCCATTTTTTCGTAGGGCACTTGTCCTACTCTTACCCCCATTTTACTTCCTTTTGCAGCCCTCTAGCGCTTGCCAGGACTTTTTTACAGCCATTTTTGTGCCAAAATGTTTGGGTCCCCATTGACTTCAATGGGGTTCGGGGTCCGGGGTCAAGTTCGGTACGAACCAGAACTTTTTCGCGAAGTTCGGCCGGACCCGCCGAACCCGAACATCCAGGTGTCCGCTCAACTCTAGTTGTAACCACTGATTACAAATGTAAGGAGTATTCTTCTGACCATCAGATACCCAGAGATGTAGATATAATAATAATAAATAGGGGTTCTATGTTAAAACTGTTGAGAAAGATCCCACTTATATGGGATTTTAGTTATTGGGTTTACATGTACTTCAAAGAACAATATTTCTCCTTTCGCGGGATTGTATAACTGAAGTGAAGACAGGTTTACATTATTTATTAAACTAAGCAAATACAGTTGACCCCCGCAAAGTCGCGGTTCAGTTTGTGGCCTTAGTCGTTTGCGGATTTTTCCTTTCTAGCAGATGCGCTGCCCAGCATCATAACATTTGACCATACTCTCGTGTTTTTCGTTCTTTTTAAAGCAATAAGATGCTTCCCAAACGCCCTACATCTTCTTAGGCTTCTGGCAATGAACCTAAGTGCCAGAAGAAGTTTGAGACACTCAAGGAGAAGGTTGAGCTACTGTATTTTCTCTGGAAACGAAAAAGTTATGCTGCAGTAGCGCGCCAGTACTGTATCTGTACGTTTCTGTGATAGTGCCAAAAAGGTAACGACTGTCAGAAATAAAAATATTGTCAGGATGGAATCTGCCTTGGCATTGTGGATCACCATCTGCAGGAAGAAGAACATCCCCTTGGACGGTAACATTATCCGTAAGAAAGCACGAAAATTGTACTAGCAGTTTGCTACAGGAGACAATGCAGAAAGTACCAAAGAACAGCAACCAGGACCATCAACCGCACTGGAGATTGAAGATATTCAAGCCAGTAAGGGATGGTTTGATCGTTTTGAGAAACTATTTAATATTAAAAATGTTCCTCTACATGGAGAGGCAACATCTGCTGACAAAGAAGCTGCAGGGAAGCACCCCAAGACCTTCAGGCACATCATAGAGGAAAAGGGATACAAGCCTTGTTCTGGAAGAGGATGCTGTCCAGAACTTACATAATGAAGGATGAAGCCAAAGCTCCAGGGTTTAAGGCACAGAAGGACAGAGTGATGCTCATTATGTGTGGCAATGCTGCTGGTTACAATATGAAACTGGACCTAATCTACAAAGCAGTGAACCCTAGGGCCCTTAAAAACAAAAATAAAAACCTGCTGCCTGTCTACTGGATGCACAACCCTAAGGCCTGGATGACCAAAGTCCTAACTTCAAACTGGTTTCACCAGTGCTTCATCCCTCAAGCCAAAGAATACCTCCACGACTTAGGCATGAACTTCAAGCTGTTGCTGATTATGGATAATGCTGACGGCCACCCTTTAGATCTGTATTGCGAGGGAGTCCAGATTTACTCCCTCCCTGCCAACACCACCTCCCTTATTCAACCAATGGACCAAGGCGTGATCCGTGACTTCCAGGCTCTTTATAGCTGGAATTCTCTCCAACACCTTGTTGATGCAATGGACATGGATGAGAATTCTACATTAAAGGGTTACTGACGTAACTTTACGATCGCAGCATGCCTGTCAGTCATCCAAGCTGCTCTTAAGGAGATGAAAAAGGAAACCCTCAACGCATGTTGGAAGAAGCTGTAGCCAGCGTGTGTCCATAACCAGAAGGACTTCTCACCTGAAGAAAATTCAGCATGAGGCTGTCGACAAGGTCATGAGACTGGCAAAGATACTTGGTGGTGAAGGTTTTGACGACATCACTCAATATGAGGTCAACAACCTCATCGATGCCCACTCTGAACCCCTGACGGATGAGGATTTGTTGGAGTTAATGAAGTCTGCCAGCGAAGAGGAGGAGGAAGTGACAGACCAAGAGCAAGAGGAAGAGCAGGGCCTGACAATGGAACGTCTGTCCCAGATTATTAGGACAGCGAAGGAGTTGCAAGGGTTGATTGAAGCATGGGATCCCTACATGGCTCAGGCTCTCAAAGTTAATAATGGCATCGATGGTGCCATTCAGACACATAAAACCCTCCTCACCACCATGAAAAAACAACAACAGAAACTTCCCATCACAATATTCCTCAAACCTATCAGGAAAAGCCAGCACCAAACCCCACCAGAAGATGACCCATCAGAAGATACAACTCCTCCTGAAGTGCCTGAAGAAGAAGCGCCACCCAAGGATCTGTGAATCCTCTGCTTTGCTGTGCAGTCATTATCTTCAATCAATATAATTCATTATTGATGACTACCATACTTTACAAACATAACCCCCGCAAATTTTGGGGGTCAACTGTATTCTATACTTCTCTACTTAGTAAATCAATCCCAATACACTGAGTATATATATATAAAGGGATTAAGCCCTGGTTCACAAGTGCGGCTTTGAAATCACGCTATGTCAGTGCGATTTCAGAGCTGCAGATCAGTGCGATTTGCACCTCCAATTTTATTGCAGCTTGTGACTTAATTAAATAGAAGTCTATGCAATTTGCAATGAAATCAGAAAACAGTAGCACAGGAACCTTTTTCAAAGTTGTGGTGATTTAAACTATTTAGAACTGTCAAATCGCATGACAAATCACACTGGTGTGAACCAGGGCTAAAAGCAAAGTCAAATGTCTGTAATAAAAAGCCATCTTCACCATCTGAACCAATATGTGGGATAGTAATTGCACTCCAATAGGAATTAGTGTATCAACTTGCAACTCAAGTAATCTGCTGGAGTCTGGGTCCATGGTGCCCAACCCCAAGCTTGACGGTATTTGCTGTGCGGCGCTTTGCAGACCTCATTAGTGAGTAATGGAAGCTTTAATTTGTAAAGAGGCTATAGTGAAAGTGATTTAGCAGTTTTATGTAGCATGTCTCCAGTCTATCTCTATCTCTTGTGATGTGCCTTTAGTCTACAACCATCCGTGCTACACATCTGCAGTCTCTGATCGTCTCCTCTATTATGTCTGATGTCTCTGACAGACTTCTGTCATTTATTGCATATTAAGTGTGGCCCTTAGACATGTGAAGAATGAAAAAATGTGTTTTGTTTCGTTTAGATTTGTTATGTACATAAATTAATTTAGTTAAATAAGCTTAATTCGTTTTCGGAATATGTTTAGTTTCGAATTCGGATCGATTCAAAATGTTTTCGAATTTTAAATAGTTTTTGAATTCGAATAGTTTTGCAATTTCCAAAGAAAATAAATAGAATAGAAAATAAAGGAACAGAATAGAAAAAAAATATAATAGAATTGAAAAGAATATCATAGAAAATAAAAGAATAGAGTAAAACAAAACACAATAGGATAGAAAAATAAAGAACAGAATAGAATGGAATAGAATAGAAAGGAACAGAATAGAATAAAAAAAGAATAGAATAAAATAGAAAGATTATAACCATCTTCTGAAATGGAATAGAATAGAAAAGAATAGGATTAAAAAAAATAGAATAGAATAGAAATAATATTTAAAAAGCACAAATAAAACATCCAACCATTAGTCCAATCAATAGATGTTAATATCTGTAGCAGCGCTTCCTCTCACACAAAAGATGTGACAGTCTTCCGTATAATTTCCTTATGGAGGGAAAATGTGCAAAGCAGTGACAGAGGTTCCAGAAGAAGTGAGGTTAACAGTTAATGATTCCTGTGCGTGCACGATACACCACAAACTGCACCACGTGGATCACTCCCCAAGGGTTTAAACTCACCAGATACTGGTCAAAAAAAACCTTATGACACAGACGGGGATCCTTTGCTCTAATGGTAATCCTCATCCCTTCCACAGATGTTAGGGCATGTAAGAAAAAAGACCAATCACATAGCGCAATCCCCTTTCATAAATTTATTAAAACAGCCCCCTCGTTTAAAACACACTTACAAAATCTCATAGTATAATCAGCATTGAATATGCAGAGATCGCCGTCACTTTCCAGGGTGTAGCAGCGTCTGTCTTACCCTACATTGGATGTGCAGGCAGTCTAGACCATCACTTCCTGTCAGTGTACTGCAATCGTCACTTCCGGTTGCCGCTAGGTTACTCACTAACGCGTTTTGTCATCACAACTTCCACAGGAAGTGACAGTTAAAGCGACGCAGTGCCGAATCGCAAAACGTGCTTTGGTTGGGAAGTGCTTTGGTTGGGCTGAAGTGGTTAAGTCTGGGCTCTGATTAAGCCATGCAAGGACATTCATCTTTTTCTCCTTCAACCACTGTTTGATTATTATGGCTGTGTACTTTGGGTCATTGTCATGTTCGAAGGTAAAGGTTTTTTCCAATTGACAACTTTCTGGCAGACGGCAGCCGATTTTCCACTTTAAGGAATTGCCAATTACCACGTCCTACACATATGTTTTGGATCTATAATCCATTCCTGCTTTTTAACTTCCCCACCACCTTATAATTATTTTATAGCAGAAGCATTATCATAAAATTTTAAAAGTTTGATCTCATAGATCCAATTTTTTGAAAAACTGTTCCTATAGTCTTCAATGTGTAACTTATAGATAAAAAACAGGACTGAAATATCTGAACTCTCTTCAATATTAGTGATAAATCTTTTTTGGAGGCTTTGAATCCTACGCCTCTTTACCTCTTTACTGTCGTGTCAAGCTCCAGCCTGAAAAGATGAACGCAGAATACAATAAATGAGACTTAGATTTCAGTGTTTTTGTTTCTTTCTCAAGATTTCGTCCTTTTGTTCATATGTGTTTTTTGTGTTTTGAGGCCGGGGGAGGGTTTGATGCTTGAATGACGGTAGAGGCTCACCCAAGGCACTTTTGTGTACTTTCTGTCCCAAGTCTGTTTGAGCAGCTGCAATATTTTCCAGAATTCTAACTATTGTAAAGATCTGAAAAGAAATGTAAAAAAAATAGAGATAAAGAGGAGTTAAAACAACAACAACAAAGTCTAAACTCCATCTATGTATGTAAAAAAATCGCATTCAACTTCAAAAGAAAACCACAAACCCTAACAAATCAAGTGGTGGACGTAAGGAAGCTGGGACAAGGTATCAGATGATTCCTCGAGGACTTTGCTTTCTCTAGAGAGTTACCTTCCTGTCCGCTCTGTTTGCTTGGTGTCAAGTGATGTGATCGGCTGCTTGCTTTTCAAACCATTACAAACATACAGAAATTTAAGGAGAGGCTGAAGCTCTAAACTCTGGAAGACTTTTTTTATTTTGTGTTTTTTCACCCCTTACAGAAAAATAGTCTTTGTATAAGAGATTGCTGGCACTTTACTTTAAAGTAGGGTTGCACCGATAACGGTATCAGTATTGGTGCCGATACTAAGCATTTGCACGAGTACTCGTATTTGGATAAATGTTCTGATACCTGAAACCAATACCTTTGCAGTACGATTTGAGCCCATACAAAATTAATGAGCTCAAATCGCACTGCAAAGAAATGCATGTGATTTGAACAGGAATGCGGTAAGATTCCTGTCCATATCACATGAAGTTTCCCCCACCGCTCCTGTGAACCCAGGCCAGTCATAGTGACTTTAGCCCAGTGAGAGAAGTGGTGCAAGAAACCACATGCGATTAAGACAGGAATCGCATCTTTGCAGTGCCTATTCATTTTGTACAGGCTCAAATTGTACCACAAAGGTATTGGAGTTTGGTATCAGCGAGTACTTGACCGACAGTATTGGTACTCATACTCGCAGGTAAAAAAACAGTATCAGTGCAACCCTACTTTAAAGGGTTAGTTCAACTTTTCAGAAAAAAAAATAAAAGATGAACTAACACCCTACACCCTCCCCACCCCTCAGTCCCCACTGTACTTACAGTATTTGGCAAAGGTGAGTACACCCCTCACATTTTTGTAAATATTTTATTATATTTTTTCATGTGACAACACTGAAGAAATTACACTTCAGCTTGTAGAACAGTGTAAATCTGCTGTCCCCTCAAAATAACTCTACACACAGCCAAAGAAAAAAATAATTGTTGCTCTATATAAAGATGGCCTAGGCTATATGACGATTGCCAAGACACTTAAACTGAGTGGCAGCATGGTGGCCAAGACCATTCAGCGGTTTAACAGGACAGGTTCCACTCAGAATAGGCCTCGCCATGGTCGACCAAATTGGTCTGCATGGCTGTCGTCCCAGAAGGAACTCTCTTCTAAAGATGATGCACAAGAAAGTCCGCCAACAGTTTGCTGAAGACAAGCAGACTAAGGACACGGATTACTGGAACCATGTCCTGTGATCCGATGAGACCAAGATAAACTTATTCGGTTCAGATAGTGTCAAGCTTGTGTGGCAGCAACCAGGTGAGGAGTACAAAGACAAGTGTGTCTTGCCTACAGTCAAGCATGGTGGTGGGAGTGCCATGGTCTGGGGCTGCATGAGTGCTGCCGGCACTGGGGAACTACAGTTCATTAAGGGAACCATGAATGCCAACATGTACTGTGACAAACTGAAGCAGAACATGATCCCCTCCCTTAGAAGATTGGGCCAAAGGGCAATATTCCAACATGATAACGACTTCAAACACACCTCCAAGACGACCACTGCCTTGCCAAAGAAGCTGAGGGTAAAGGTGATGGACTAGCCAAGCATGTCCACAGGCCTAAACCCTATTGAGCATCCTCAAACAGAAGGTGGAGGAGTGCAGGGTCTCTAACATCCACCAGCTCTGTGATGTCATCATGGCGGAGTGGAAGAGGATGCCAGTAGCAACCGGTGAAGCTTAGGTGAACTCTATGCCCAAGAGGGTTAAGGTAGTGCTGGAAAATAATGTTGGCCACACAATATATTGACACTTTGGGCCCAATTTGAACATTTTCAAAGATATAATAAAATATTTACAAAAATGTGAGGGGCGTGTACTCACTTTTGTGAGATACGGTACCTCTGTGGGTGATGAGCTGATGGTGCCCATGCAGCTGGGGCAGTGGTCCAAAGATTTTAAATCACGGCTCTTCTTTTCCTATTTCTGTAGAGCTTTCGGGATGGATCAGAGTTATGCTCTATGCTAGCACTGACCAATCAGAACTGCTGTGATTCGTCAAGGATACACTGCAGAAGGAAGAGGGAGAAGAGTGGGGATTTCAAATCTCTTGGCCTCTGTATCAGCTGCATGGGCACTGACAGCACATCATCCAAGGAAGTAAGTACAGCAGGGGCCTGGGAGGCTGTAGGGTGTTAGTTCACATTTTCATTTTGTTCTGAAAAGGTAAACTTATACTTTAAAGCGTTTGCTAACCCAAAAAAAATAAATAAAGATCCTTTTCCCTTAAAGCATGTTCTACAGCACAGTGCTTGTGCTGTGTCATTTGCCCCCCTGTAACACCTGTAATACCTGTCTGATCCTGCCAGTTTCTGCCCTCCTCTCTCTGTGCTGACTCCAAAATATCATGGCTGCCAAGCTGTGATATCGGAGTCAGCGCGTGTCTCCGTCATCTGCAGCCTGCGCTGTGTGTCCTGTGTGCTCTCTCCCCCTCTCCTCCCCCCCTCCACTCTCTGCCTCATAGCTCCGTGTCCGCACCGCCCCCTCATGTCCCGCTGCTTAAATCGTTGTTTTTTTGTACAATTTGCTCTCTTTATTAATGTATTGTCCCCCTGTGACTGTCCTTTATAGAAATAACACTGTATATACCTTGTATACATAGTGCCCATCAGCGCTGATTGAGCCACCGCTTGTCTCCTCAATCTGCCCAACATATGCAGTCCCACCCCTGCTTCCTTCTCACTGGCTGTGATTGACAAGAGCAGAAGCCAATGTCTCCCGTTGCTACATCTGAGCCAGTAAAGAGAGAGAAAGAGAGCAGAGATGCTGTTCTCATACACAAAGCTTGGGCTCAGGTAAGTATAAAGGGGGCTAGGGTGGGGAGCAGTACAATGCATTAAGGTACAAAACCTTTTGGCTTTAGAACCACTTTACGAAATAAGATGTAAACTCTTAGAATTAATTGCTTTAACTATAGAAATGTACGGTACAGGCTCATGGCAATGAGCTATAAAAAATAATTGGACTGCAGCTTGTTTCTTTAGCTATGGAAAAAAAATCTTTGGTTTAGAAGGATGGCAATGAGCTATGAAATAAAATTCAATTCAATTTTGATTTCATACGTTTGTTAGTTTTGTGATGTAATTGATTGAATGCATTTGCAGTTTGATTCATTGCTGTTTACTTTAACTGCTTTGAAGCTTTAAGGATGTCAGACTTAATTAACATTTTATAAGGTAGACGTTATCCTCAGGGCAGGGCACCAGCCCTGGGTGAAGGTAGTGGAGTGGGCACATTCAGGGGAAAGTTATTTGCAAGTTGAAGTAACCATATATGTATAGTCATGGTTCAGGGGGGGAAAAAAATCACCTTTTATGCTGAATATATGTCCAATCATTTTAAATGTGCCACTTTATAACTATTCCATTTCCACCCACCCTGTGTTATGCCCCAATACTTCATACGGACAAGGAGACAAGGGTAATAGGAATCTGCCTTTGGACTTATACTTACAAGCATTTGTTCAAACAACCCCTCCGAACGGAATGGAAAACTTCTGCATTGTAAATTGGCATAGAGACTGAGATAAACCTATAAAGCTGTTTCGGAGAATGTTTCTCTAGAGACTTTTGATAAAATTCTTCCGTCTTGAAAAGTGACATATGTTGTGACATACAGAAGACAAATCTGAAAGGCAACAAAAATAAAGTATTGGACAGGAATGGAAATCATTTGCAGCGCTCAGGACCCGGAAGAAAGATTCACTTCAACAAAATATTCAAACTGTTAAGATAATCAGTTATTGAATACTGAACTATTGAAGCGGTCTCTCAATAACTTTACGTGTCTGTATGAATAAATTCATGATGTGTTGTGATACAACAGTATCATTAAAAAAAAAAAAGTTGGAACATTAAAAAGCAGAGCTCCAGCCAATTGATGTTACCTAGTCTGGGATGATGTCATCTGCCTGCTGCAGGCAGTGAAAACAATTTCCTCAGTCTCCTCTTCCCCAATGATTACATTACAACAGTGAGAAAGGGTTACATTGGAACTTGAAGGGACATATTAGCCCAGTGTCCCCCCTGATCACAGGGGATCATGCTGGCTGTGTCTGCAGAAGTGCTGCCTGCCTGTGTTTCCCTTGTACAGCTGCTCTGGCTAGTGCTCTCTGCTGCCTGTCATCCTCCAGTCCCAGCTCTTTGCATACCATTGGGCAGTGTGTGAATCCAGGCTCGATGTTCCTATATTGACGTGTAAGTGGAGGCTATTTTATCCTCAATAAAGTGGAATTTTTATACTGACATACATGTTCCCCAGTGTATGTGATTTATAAAAATATGTTGCCTAGTACTGGGAAGAACAAACAAGCAAAAGCTGGGGCTTTGAGTGAGGCATTGTCAACATAGCCAATAATGTACAACCTGTGTGCATGATTTCCATGTATAATGTTTATTAATAACATAATAACATAATAATGATATATCCCAATCATGGTCCATATCAAGCATAGCAAAACCATCATAAGATTAAATATGATCAATTAGAAATGCATATGTATATAATCAATACAATTCGTAATGCAAAAGTACATGATAACAAGGACATATGAGGTCTCTATACCTGGAAACATGATTGGCAAGGTAAAAGTTGTCATATATAAATAACATAGGATCAAGTATAATTAGTATCATATGCACACAGGAAAAATTGATTTGAACAAAGTATAATCTTAATAAAAATCCATCTTGTCTAAAAGTCTTCTAAAAAATGAACCCTACGCATTTTGTGGCGTACCAGCCACTCATCAGGGGTATATAACAAGATGGTACTGGAAAATATATAAAAAATTGATTATTGACGGGATAATTCAATATATAGTCCCCCTTTAAAGGGAGCAGAAAATGTATGAAGACATGTCCAATTTATACACACTGATTTCCAGACAGTGCTCGGCCGACATAGGGGTGAGACAAAGGCCGTAGACGGATGCCCACCCCGGGGTTGAGGCGGAAAGAGTCCCCCCCAAAAAACAACCGGAGAGAAGCGGCCATGGAAGGGTACACGCCTCCACGAGACTGTTGTGACTTGATGTAAGTGTACAAAGATGGCGCCTAATACCTTATTTCAGAGCGCGCTCGGCACTCACGTGACTGCACGCTGGTCTCCTCCTCTCCTCTCCCCGGCTGATGTCAGCAGGGGAACTCAGCACCTCCCCCTGCAACTGTGAGATCAATAGAGGAGACCAGCGGGCAGTCACATAAGCATCAAGAGGCGTTCTGAAATAAGGCACTGTATTAGGCAGCATACTTTTACAAATCACATAGACTGGGGAACATCATGTTATCTGACAGAGGAAATAATAGAAAGAAAAAAAGTGGCTTTACAGCCACTTTAACACATTGAACACAATAAAGTAAACATTCCCCAGTAAAATATTTGTTAACGTTCTTACCCCAGCACTTGCAATTTATAACTTTCAATGCTGCTGGCTCCTCCTGTCTAAGTACTCCTTCCCTAAACTTCTGGTCTTCACAAGAAAGAGTTAACACTAGACAGACAGTCTTTGGCTTGGAGAATGGAGGAGGGAGAAGGAAGGAGGGGAGTGTCTTGCCATCTTATGCTATGGAACTGAGTGTTTCCATTGATGTACATAGTCAGGGCTGTTTTTAGAAATCACAGTCAGTGTTCATTTTGGTATCAAATTTTGATTTTCTTTTAGTCATAGTCTTTTGACTGAAACATCATTTTAGTTTTAGACGCATTTTAGTTATCTGCAATTGTTTTAGCTTTAGTCGTATTTAGTAGACTAAAATCTGCAGTACATTTTAGTTGACTAAAATGATTCTAGTCGACTAAAATGGAATGGGTTTAGTTAAGTTGTAATGCATAAAGCATTTGTCTAGAATTTCAAAATTCATGATATACTCCTGGAGTAAAAAAATCTAATATCATGTTATTATTTATGGTATTAAGGTTTAAACAAAATCACAAATACAGATTTAGCTGCTCTGGACAGTCGGAGGAGGCCTGTAATGCTGCACAGTGCTCTGGGTGGTGGTCTAAGGGGAGGACTGTAATGCACAGTGCTCTGGATGGTGGTCTGGGGGGACGCCTGGAATATACACGCTCAAAGAGTTCTGCTCTGGACTGTCGTAAAGTTGGGACTCTCATCGGAAGGCCTGTAATGCACAATGCTGCTCTGGATGGTCATCTGAGGAGGCCTGTAATGTTGCACAGTGCTAACAGCTAAGTAATAAGCACTCTACAGGCTCGCTTGCTTGCTGGGAGCAGAGGCACTCACAGGCTCTACACAGGCGGAGCTCCGTGGAAACCAGAAGTTTACAAGGGTGAATGTCCCTGCCTCATTTTGCATCTACGTTTTGTTTTCGTCCGTTAACGAAAATGGAATTCATTTTTCGTCATAGTTTTCGTAAGTGAACGAAAATGTGGTGTACTTTTTATTTAGTTTACATCACTGTAAAAAGTCACTGATGAAAATGTTGACGAAAATGTTTTTGTCAATGAAATTAACAACTTCCTTACCGGTGTATTGTAATAATAGGTGAGTCAGGAGGAAGTAGAGAGGAGACGTTGCTGAAAGTGGCAGCAGAGGAGGAACTTTTGATGGGAAACCGCTGATATTATTGCACCGCTGATTGGACTGCTGTCGGGCGACAGGAGATATCAGAGTTACATCAGCCCCCAGCTGGGTTATAAGCCAGATGCCTGAGTGACCTCCTATAATAAGGGGTCAACTCCTTCTGGTAAGGAGACATCTGACATGGTGGTGGATATCACATAGGTGCTGTCGGTGGATGACCTGTGTGAGCACTGTGGTGTTACTTATCAAACTACAATTTTTTTCCATATGCCTTAAGGGACTTTACATGATTATAGTCATTATTTTAATTTAAGGACAATCATTTGAGCACAGCCAGTTGCGTGCATACTTGGTTTGCTGATTGTATCTTACAATGTGGCTGCAGCCTATACATCTTTTAATGTGCTTCAGGTACTTTCTAACCTTGTAATAGCGCAGGTTTCATATTTATATATTGTAATAATACCGCTTTAGGTCTCCTACCGTATACTGCAGGTGGGTCCTACCCATCATGTAGAACGGCCGCATAATAATGTTATATATTTATACTTTGGACGCGATAATGTTCCAATCTTTCATGGACTTCGTGTAATTTTCTACATATCCGACGTCGGTGTAACATTCTATGTTAGTCGTTTGGTTCATACGTGCGTTGACCGACACGAGTTTACTAACAGGAATTTAATTTTATTACTGATATTAGTACATTTCAGGGAATTCCGTATACCTTTTTTTAACATCAAACTATTCATTGTGGTGTCACGAGTGTGTCCAGTAGGTGGCTGTCGTGGATACACTATAGGTGGTGGTACAGTCTACAGAGGAATGGTCTTCCTCAACTGGGGAATAATATCCTCCAG
>BLSH010170555.1:38005-49350 GCA_018402905.1 Glandirana rugosa | reverse complement strand
AAGTTGTTTTGTTCTGCACATGTCTAGTTCCCCCTTCCCATCTATTTCCTGCATCGACAATCTACCCTGTTTATCCGTGTTTCCCATTTTCTGTATATAGTTAGTTTCTAGTTAGGCTTTCTGTTACTTAGTTAAAGATTTTGGTTATATGGTTGTAGTTCACTTGTATCTTCATGTTCGCTTGTTTCCTGTTTGCTGGTGTTTGGATGTCTTTTGTTTTTCTGTTAATAAATGTACTTTACTATATATAGTCCGGTCTCAGTTTCTAAGTGTAGCCATACAGATCTGGCCATCTCTGCTGACGATTCCTGACAGGGGATGTGTTTGGACCCCGAAACGTGTTGGATTTGTACTGCTATGAATCAATTTTATTATTAAATTACCTTGGACTCTTGTATGTTTGGTGCTCTCATTGGATTGTATGCATTGTAAGTGGTAAATGGTTTGTCTTAACCCTCTAACTGCTACTTTTGATGGATAGCTCGTTCTGTTAAACAAAGTTGAAAAATAACCGACTTACTGGCAGGAAGAAAATGAAGCCTAAAAAAAGAAAACAAATGCAGTCACCACATCTAATAATTGAGAGGCAATATAATGCATTTTGTTTTTGGGTTTAACCACTTCCAGACCGAGCCTCTTTTTGGAGTTCGGTGTTTACAAGTTAAAACCATTTTTTTTGGCATAAAATTACTTAGAATCCCCAAACATTATATATATATATATATTTTTTTTTTTCTAACACCCTAGAGAATAAAATGGCGGTCGTTGCAAAACTTTTTGTCACGCCGTATTTGCGCAGAGGTCTTACAATCGCGATTTTTTTTGAGCTGAAAAATAAGACAACGGTAAAGTTAGCCCAATTTTTTTCCATATTGTGAAAGATAATGTTACGCCGAGTAAAATGATACCCAACATGTCATGTTTCAAAATTGCGCCTGCTCGCGGAATGGCGACTAACTTTGCAATTTAAAAATCTCCATTGGCAACATTTAAAAATTTCTACAGGTTACCAGTTTTGAGTTACAGAGGAGGTCTGGTGCTAAAATTATTGCTCTTGCGCTAACGATCGTGGCGATACCTCACATGTGTGGTTTGAACACCATTTTCATATGTGGGCGGGACTTACGTATGCGTTTGCTTCTGCATGCGAGCTCGCAAGGACAGAGCAATTTAATTTTTTTTTTCAATTATTTATTTTACTTTTTATTTTTACACTGTATTTAAAAAAATAAAATTTGATCACTTTTATTCCTATTACAAGAAATGTAAACATTCCTTGTAATAGAAAATGCATGACAGGACCTCCTAAATATGGGATCTGGGGTCAAAAAGATCTCATATTTACACTTAAATGCAATAAAAAAAAAATGTCAGTGAAAAAAAATGTCCCCTTTAAGAGCTATGGGAGGAAGTGACTTGTTACGTCGCTTCCGCCCTGCAGTGCTATGGAGCCAAGTGGGTGGCATCTTCCGCTCACTTGCCTTCCAGTGCAAGGGGGAAGAGGACCCGATCGTCTCTGCTGCTACCGGCGGGTCTGGTAAGCAGCGGAGATGATGGGAAAACAGCGGGAGGGAGGGGCACCTCTCCCGCCGCTAATAAAAGTGATCTTGCGGCGAATGCACAGCTGAGACCACTTTTATCACACGCAGAATCGCCGGCTGAAAAAAAATACCGGGGATTATGGTAGCTATCTGCTACCATAGCAACGGTATTCCGCTAAAAAGAGGCTGCCGCCATACGACAGCAGCGGTCCAGAAGTGGTTAATACCACTTTTACAGTGGACCAAGGAGCCACCATTGCAGGTAACATACAGTATATCAACCTTCTTTTTCATTTATTTGACTGCAGATAGCTCAGTGCTAAATTAAAAGAGCCGTTCACTAAGTTTAAATTTTGTAGGCTCTGAACAATACCACACAGTAGTTGGCTAGCAGTGGCCTATAGAATTGTGAATGCAGCCTCAAAGGATTTTGGGTAGGATGGCAGGCAATGCAGTCAGACACCTTCAGGATGGTGAAATAGCTTCATAGGAACAGTTCTGTATCCCCTAAAAAAGAAACAGGACAGTTATGCCCTTTCCTCCATTGTGAGCCCTCTCCAAAATGTAGATCACCTAGTTAAAGAGGAAGTAAAGCGCTGCCTATTTTTTTTCCTGACCTGCAAAGTAAAGGCATAATGTGCTAGTATGCATCACATACTAGCACATTATGTGAAACTTGCCTGCAAATGAAGCCCTCATTGTCATCGCTGGAGGGCATATTCATCTTCCTTCCGGGTCCGTGGACTCCGGCCGTGTGACGTCAATCCCATGCCCGGTCATGGCACAGGGCTCTGAAGAAATGGCACGGGTGGCCGTTCCTTCAGAGCACATGCGCCGATGATGTCAACGATTGTATATACAATAAATATCTCCTAAATGGTGCACGTTTAGAAGATATTTACAATACTTATAGGTAAGCCTTAATATAGGTTTACCTATAGATACAAACAATCAATGGAAGTTTACTTTCACTTTAATACTTTGTGGAACAATTAACTGATTAGTAGGGCTGATCCTTTGACCCTTTTGCTGCAGCTGACTTAACTATTACTTTGGCACTGGTAAGTAAACAAAGCCCCCCACCTTGCCTCTCTTTGCCATATATCCCTCCTGGGACCCTCGGGTGTCAGCATGGAGAGTGGCGGGAGATCAGGGAACATCTATCTCCTTAGGGTAGTACCAACCTGGAAGCGCTCAGCTCCAAGCACTTCCAGGTTCAGAGCTGTAAATCCCTGGCAGCTCAGGCTGGGGAAGAAGCTGACTGAGCACAGCCTGTGCGTGACCATCTGTAAAAGTGTACAAAGGTGATATTAGGCGATAATAGTCCCTTGCCTGATATCTCCTTTTAGGGAACCTTACACCTGCACCATGTTTGTCAGCCACATTGTGATAGTCTTAAAGTAAAAAAAAGAAAAAAACATTTTCTAAAAAGTTTAATAAAATAAGTGAAAAAATCCTCAAAAAGTTTTTAAAACCCTCTCGCCCTCCATATACGTACAATGGTAAGCGTGTTTCAGCTGTGCATATTTGTGAAAACTATGATTGCACCACATACATTATGTAATGATGCACATGGTGGAGTGAGAGCAATAATTCCAGGGCCATCATACACTGGTTTCTAAAAAAAAACAGGGGTCTCAAACTGGCAGCCCTTCAGCTGTTGCGAAACTACAAGTCCCATGAGGCATTGCAAGGCTGACAGTTACAAGCAGGACTCCCACAGGCAGAGGCATGATGGGACTTTTAATTTTGCAACAGCTGGAGGGCCGCCTGTTTGAAACCCCTGTCTAAACTGATGAGTTGCAAAGGCTTTTATAGTGTTGCCTATGGATGTAGTTTTTTGCCATTTAATGAGTGCATGCAATGCAAAAGGCACAACATATTTGGTATGTGTTTACATGATGCAACAACATCATCATTTATATTTTGCTTCATTTCACTCCATCTACTCCAGTACCACAAAGAAAAAATACTATTTAATTCATTTTTAATATTCAAAGCAAATTCTCCCATCCACCCATGTCTCTATGCTTTATTTTGGTGAAAATTCTCCTTGAAAAACATCCCCAGCATTTCTGGCTGTGGCCATCTTGAGTAAGGGCAAATGATTCATGTAGAGTTTACTTCTTGCTCTTAGCTCAAGCATGCATGCAGGAGACTGTGCTTAGCTGAGAAAACCCCTCCTCCTCTCCTCTACTCCTGAAGACTCTTGGGAGATATGACATCATTTGCCTAGGCAGGAAACCAGGAAGTAACTGAAGAAATGTAAGAAAAAAAAGAAGTAATTATGATATACTTTTCTATCTATATTTACTAATGCTAACCGCATGGGGATTAAAAATAATTAATGTTGATTGGGAGAGTGAAGGTCGATTGGGTCTGGAGCACTTACCCCATCTATGGTGGGCAGCGCTTCTCCTGGGCTTCACCGGCGCCTTCCCTTGCTCGGTGGCAATGGCTTTCCCTTCCCCTGCTCTCCACGGGCATCGCCACAGCTTCTGTTTCCACCCTCCTCCTCGATGGCCAATTGGGACTCTTCTCTTTTCGGCCAATCGGAAAACGGGTCTTAGACTTCTAATTGGCCGGATTGAGGATCAGTGTTTCAATAGCAAATATTCATTCTCTGCGCCACAAGCCCACCCTATTTTAAAGCATATTGGAGCCTCTGGCTCTAATCACGTGCTTCAAAAAACACTCCAGCGCCGTAATTCATGTGCCCCGGGGTCCTGAAAGGGGCCAGACGCATGAATAGGGGGTGGCGGTGTAATGTCAAAATAGCGACCTTGGATAGAGCATGGGGGGGTGGCCATGGATAGGGGGGGCGGCACTCGGGCGCCCCTAATGCACGGGCCGCCACTGTTCAGTTGTGTGAAGGCATCCATTAAAATCAATGACAGGCAGATGGCTGCACAAATCTTCATGCACATCCCTATGTATACTTGGATGAAGGACCGATACACGGAAGTGCACTTAAGTCATTTGGGGAATGCGTGGAGATGCAACCATCCACCTGTCATTGACTTTAACAGGCTGTCTGCATGTGGCTTCAAAGGAAACACCTGTGCCTCCCATGTGGGTAAACAGAACCTTCCGCACAGGTGTAGGGAATAGTATACTTGTGCAAAAAAGGCCTAAAAATATAGATTTGATGAACAGTGGTGCAAATATCTTTAGATATAAATTGCAACAGCCACCATATTATTCTACAGGACCCCTGCTTTCAAAAAAGATATGATGTTTTGGAGTTTAATCGCATTTTCAGGTAATGAATGTGTATTTAAACAGAAAAATTCTTCTGGTAGTGAAAACTTAAAAAAGAAGAGGAGAACAAAAATGAAATTATTTTCCAATGCAGAAAATGCATATTTAAATTTTCTATAATATAGAAGATATTTTAAGTTAAATTTGATGAATGCTAAATTAAGAAACTCTTGGAAAATGTAAAAACAAGCCACTGTCTACACCTATAGTACCTCTGTCCAACCTCATGGCTTAAGTTATTCTATAGCTTTGCTATTTATACACGCCGCCAAGCTTTCTTTATAGTAAAGTGAATGTCATGTGTAAAGCAAGGTCACAGGGCTGTATGTTAGCCTGAAGTAATGTACAAATTGCTTTTCCTCAAGTCAATCCTCCCATGATTAATATTTCAGTTTTTGGTGACTCTCAGGAACTCTTTTGGTGAGATCTCTGCACTTTCTGAGTCATACCTGTGTAGCGGTACCCCAGTAGGGGTTGCTGGTGATTGTGGTCCGTCTCCCACCCTGCTCAGCCAGGCACATGAATTTCCAGACACACTTCAGTCAAGAAACAGTCCTTGTACTTAGTTTTGTTTTATTAGGGGAATAGAACTTGGATGGAGATGAGGTGCATATGGGGTGCCCACTTGATTGAATATAGGAAATTTAGGGACTGAACTATATACACCTCTGGAATATAGAACCCCTTCTCTTCACCTCCAGCACATATACTTGCTTTTAGACTATCACTCCCAGGACCATCTAGCACTGTGGTTGGGGCCTGACACTGGTTCAGCCAGGCCCAAAGCAAAAGCCCTTTGCTGGCAGGGACCGCGGGCCCCTAAGGTGTAGCAAAAAATAGTAGTAGCCCTTAGTACTAGCTGTCCCACTTGTGGCTACTGCTCCCAGCACAACCTCTTCAGGCCCTGCCAGCCCTCCTGGCTGCAACTGCCTCTTTCCACTGCCCTTGCCACCGCAGTCCTCCTTACTGGCTCCGCACCCACCCCAGACTGCTTGCACCCAGTCCTCTCAGGCATGCCTGCCAGTCCTCCTGACTATGTGCCACTCACCAGCCCTCTTGGCTGTTCCTTGTTTCTCCTGGAGACTTGCCTAGCAGTGTTCTCCCACTGTCCTCCTTGCTCCCGTGCCTCCTGTCACCTCCTCCAGGACCTATCTGTGGTTTTAGGAAGGTTCTGTCCTCACCCGAGCCCAGGCCCAAGGTCAACCCCCCCCCCGCCCCCCCAGACTGGTGAGCTCCCTCAAAGGCCATGACAGCCTAACACTCCAGCTTCCACCCAAACAACTCTTCCCCTGCTGGACAGACCCTGAGTATTTGAGGGGGGCTGCCAATCTAAATAGGGGATTGGACAGGGCCCTCAGAATACTCCAGGCAACTCCACATTACCTCCCCTCCCATTTTTCCAGGAGGTACCAGAATATTCCAGAAGTAGGGGGGAGGTCTCAGTGATGCTGTCTGTGAGTCATCCAGCTCTCCCTGGATTTCTGCTAACCCAGGACAAAAACATAGCTCAGGCTTGGCTGGCAGCCAAACCTGCATAAATGTACCTGTACTAGAAAAACCTATTTATACTTCTAGCAATGGAGGGTGCTACACCTGCTATGACCAATATGAGTGGAGTGCCACAATCCTTGCTGAGTCTTTAATTTGTTTTATATTATTGTCAAAGTAGGAGGAGTGTAACTTGCAAGGAAGGAATTATGGCAGAGATCGGTACAGCAAACTACTCCTCTAGGTGCCTGCACTCCTTTTTTAAAAATTACAGATATCCAAAACACAGATAAGTGAGGTACTGACCTGGCTTTTCTTTCTAGAAGGGGTGCTTCGCTTAAACACTTGCCTACTGAGCACTTTCACCCCCTTCCTGCCCAGGACAATTTTCAACTCTCACTTGCACATTGAATGACAATTGCCTGCTCATGCAACACTGTATCCAAATGAAATTTTTATCTTTTTTTGAGACAGATAGAACTTTTTTTGGTGGTATTTAATTGCCACTGGGTTTTTTATTTTTTGCTGAAGAAACGAAAATATACCAAAAAATGTGAAAAAAATGTTTTTCTTTCTGCTATAAAATTGTTAAATAAGTAATTCTCCTTCACCGATGTGCGCTGATGAAGCTGCATTGATAGGCACTGACATCATGCACCAATGGGCACTGATAGGCTGCACTGATGGGCACTGATAGGTGGCACTGATGGGCCCTGATGAGGAGGCACTGATGAGGTTGCACTAATATGTGGCACCGATGGTCACTGAAATGTGGCCCTGATGGGCACTGATAGGGGGCACCGATAGGCAGCACTGATGGGCACTGACAGGCAGTACTGATGGGCACTGATTGTTAGCACTCATGGGCAGTGATTGGTAGCACTGATGGGCAGTGATGGGCATCACTGATAATCAGGACACTGATTATCACACAGGGATTCTAAACTTTCCCTATTCTATCCAAAACAAAACATGCACTTGCACAATGACAAATCATTTTGGTATATTTCTTTTAGTGTGATGTTGGCCATTGGAGAGCAGGTGCATTTGTTGGGCTTTGGTAGCCACAGACATGAGTAATGTTGCCCGATTCCACTAAAGTGTGCATTCAATGCACTGTAATGTCTATGGTCAGCTTTATGCTGACAATAATGTTTATGGACAAGTGACACTGTAGAATAAGTTTCCATGCTGAAGGGGAAAACATTCATGCTCAGGTCTGTGTACATCTGCTTTACTTGCTACACAAGTATCCAGTGGCGTGAGATGCTGAGAGTAACACAACGCCCGGCTATAAATCTCATACATGAGGTGTGCGGTTACACTTCCCCCACTTCCACAGATCTGGTTTTCTGCTTTCTACAAATACTAAATCTTTCCCAGTACCAAAATAAAATGTTACCTTCACAGCAGAACAAGGTTCTAGAAAGAATCTACCGTTTGTTTCTACATATATTTCTAGTATGTGCATGGGTCTATATTTGCTCTTTACATATATGTGCTGCTAGAGCTTTGATGCCATCTCTGGAGCCCGTTGGCACTGAACCCTTGATACTTTAAAGCCCAATTAAAGTGGGACTGTGTGAAAAATAAAAAATAACATATATGATGCAGTCAGTAGCATTAAAGTGGTTGTAAAGGCTCAAGGTTTTTTTTACCTTCATGCATTCTATGCAGTGTGCAGCAGCCCCTCCAGCCCCCTCTAATACTTGTAAGAGCCACATCTCGATCCAGCACTGTGCACGAGAGCAGCGGCTCTCCTGGGTTTCCTCCTTCTCTGTGGCTGAGACAGCAGCGGGAGCCATCGGCACAGCCAGTGAACCAATGAGGAGAGAGTGAGGAGGGGTCGAGCCACACTCCGTGTGTGTGAATGGACAAACAGGGCAGCGGCTCAGGGGTGAGCCTGCTTGGGTGCCCCAATAGCAATCTGCTTGCTATGGGGGCACTCGGCAGGAAGGTGGGACCAGGAGCGCCGGCGGGGGACATGAGAAGTGGGGGATTGGGGCTGCTCTGTTCATAACCTCTGCACAGAACAGGTAAGTATAACATATGTGTTATTTGGAAAAGAAAATAAAATCTGCCTTTAATATTACTTTAAAGTGGCTGTGAAGTCTTTACAACCACTTTAACCTACAGGTAAGCCTATAATAAGTCTTACCTGTATGTACCGTGCATATCTCCTAAGCTTACATCGTTTAGGAGATATGCACTGTAATAGCATGTGCTGACATCATTGGCACATGTGCACTGAAGACACGGACCAAGTGTGCCGTTTCTAAAGTGACTAGGTGAGTGTGTGCTGTAACCGGCGGCTCCCGCGCACACATCGTACACATCAGCGCCAATCACAGCGCCGGAGCCCCCAAACCCAGAAACAGCATGCTGATGGGCACAGCGGTGCGCGGGGACCGCTGCAACAACTTCGTTCTAAGGTAAGTATTCCATAATTAGCTAGTATGCACCGCCTTTGCCATTATGCCTTTGTCTTTGAGGGTTTTTTTCTGGTGCTTACAACCACTTTAACCCCGCAATTACTTTTTTTTTACCTGTTAATCCTGCTGTTATTTTTCAATTTCCTTTAACAGGCTAAACTGTGCAGCAAAAGTGGCAGTTAGAGGGTTCAAACAAACCATTTAACACTGACAGGGGTACTTACAATGGTCAGCTTTTGTTTATTTATGTAAGAAAAAAAAGCTGTTGTAACTGCTTAAAAAGTGTTAGCTGGAGCTTGGCTTTGTTAGTCACTTATGTAAAGTCCATCTAAATCTGCTAGTGCATCTAAGACTACCCTCCCCAGAGAACACTACTGTCCAAGGGTGGCCACGCTGCTCCTCCATCCTAAGACAGGAAGTGTGTTTGTGGCTGGATCACCTGGTAAAAAAATACACAATCTAAAAACAGAACAACAATGCAGTCATGATGACTAAAGACTGCCTATATTATTTTATTGTTTTTGAGTTTAGACACTTTAAAGCCTCACTTTTTATTACTTTTATGCATGTTGGAAAGTCACACCATGGTTCTTTTACACAAAGCAGAAGTTCAGGTACACAATAACCCCCAAACCCTAATCTATTTAACAGTGGTCTCATTCCTTAAACTGAAAAACGGTAAACAAGCCTCACATTTATTACTAGTCTGTCTGCATTACAGTAAGAAATAGTAAGGTGCAATGGAAACTGGGAGTGTGTCCTTAACGACAGGTATATTTCCCCAATATTTGAGTTGTGGGGGACAGTTTGAAGACTTGGTTGGTTAGTTCTGGGTGAGGCGTTTCAGGGTAGTCCTGTTGGAAAGAGAGGGCTGATTTTCAGGGCTCTGAATTAGTAAGTTCTGATCAGGGACCCAGAACCTCCAAACCCTGGCTACAAGGCCTCTGGTCCTGGAGGAGTTACACCTCAGCAAAAGGAGTCTTGAAAGAGAGCAGGAAGGGATCAGCACCTGTGTCAGTGAGACAGAGTGGAGAGGTTCACAGGTTGCGAGCAAGGTGATCCCTCTGACAACTGAGATGCTGGTTGCTGAATCCCTGTGGCCTGTCTGGCACCCTGAAGAGTCTTTTTTACTGCTCTTGACTGCATGGGGGTTCTGCCCATAGGTGGCTTGTGATCATATTTGGTCCAACTGGGAGTTTCCTGATTCTGGCGATGACATTGTCTCTCCCCCTATACCCTAAATGCATATCCCCTTGCCCTGTATAGCAATGTTTGGGCGGCCATGACAATAACTTTCTAATAAAACTAGACATTGTGTCTCCCCCTTATTTTGGGTCTAATACATAGAGGCATTGGACTTAGTTTTTAGATCAGCCCTATCTTTGTTTTGTTTCTCCCTTTCCCCACCTCTGTCCTTCTGTGGGCAGATACTTAACAGCGGACATCTTACACGAACCTCTTGCGTATATCCTGGTAACATCCCTGAGGAAGAGTGTTAACCTGTAATATCTCGAAACGCATTGGATGTTTTGCATGGATCTACCGCAACATTACATTCTCGTCAGAGGTTTTCCACATATTTGTCATCTCATGTAAATCTGTTGTACATCATTATTCATCCTTACCTCCAACCTTACAGTTTTATTTTTTGTCACTGTTGTGATTTTAACATATGCAAGTATTTTTGTACAATAAATTCTAAAACTTTTTTATATAAACTGTGTCTTTTGACTGATCTGCTGTCTGTACATGCCTATAAAATCCCTTACATTGGAGGGTCAATTCTCTTTTCTTGTACTCAGTTGGGATGTTGGCATTCTCTTAGAGCTGCCACCATGTCCCCCTTACAGCTTGGCTGTGAGAATGGGTATCATGTGATCCCTATGACCAATCATAGCTTTCACAGGATTACAATGTAAGCAAAACTATCATAAATGGCTTCCATTCATGACAGCTTGTTTACTATTGTGATGTTGTGATTGGCCCACAGCTATCATATGGTACCTGGCCACTCACAGAACCCTGTACCATGTGATTAGCTATAGCCAATCACAGCATCACAATAGTAAGCAAGCTGTCATGAATGAAATCCATTCATGGCAATTCAAATTATTGCTTATAACAGCGATCATCACTGTTATGAGTAGTGTTGAGCGAACCCGGACTGTAACGTTCGGGTCCGTACCGAACTTTTGGGTGTCCGTGGCACGGACCCGGACCCGGACATTTCAAAAATCGTTCGGGTTCGTCACTTTGCGAACAACTAACCGACGGGACGTCGAAGAGTTGTGCACCTCATTTTATCGTCTTGGGGCCTGGCTTGGGCTTGCTAAAAACTTTACAGGCCCAGGCCCAGGCACGGTGCCTGTGGGTTTTCAAGCCATGCCTGGGCTTGCAATGTCAGGCCCAAGCGAGTTGTGATGAGTATTGTCACTACTAGCGACAATATTCGTTATTAAACTTAACGGTACTTACCTAAAGTAAGTACTGTCGAACGAATGATAACACTACGACACTAACCGATATCGATTAGTGTACCATGTCCCAAGACACTCACCGGTCCATGGTATACTATCGACACCCGGTTAGTGTTGTAGTGTTATCATTTGTTCGACAGTACTTA